>CM072823.1:14810268-15012722 GCA_036937905.1 Salvia rosmarinus | reverse complement strand
CGCCATGTCCAAAGGTAGCAACCTTTCGCGGTTCTGTGATATAAAATCTAGTAATCACAGATTAATGTAAGACCAGATAAGCTCAATATTTTCTTCTCGCGATCTTGTGAAACCTTGATCCCAAGAATGTACGCTACATTCCTAAGTCTTCATTTGAAACTGATCGGATAGCCAACCTCTTTACGCTGATAATGCCTTCACGTTGTTCACAATTCAGCGATGTCATCTACATAAAGTGCAAGAAATACCACATCATGACATCTAACCTCATACACAACTCGCAGTAACTGGTAATCCATAGACTTTACCACCGCCAAAGCCGAAGTTCCATGATCGAGGTTCGCTAAGTCCATAAAACTGGACTTCTTAAGCTTCCATACTAGATGCTTCACCTTACCACATAACCTCTGTGTTGTCTGCATATAGATGTCTCTACCTTCCTGGTAACTGCTTAGAAAAGCGGTTTTAACATCCATTTGCCAAACCCAGTTCAGTGGGTCACTAGCGGTAAGAATTCACGGTCAGATTACATAAAGTGAAGCGTCTCATCAAATCGATGCCCTCAACTGAGTACCTTTTCGCCATGTTCGGCTTTGAAAGCCGAAACCTCCATCTAATCTCTTCCTCTCAGAGCATCCACTTACCACGGCTTTCCTCATCCTGGTAGAGGTGTCTTTTCATATACATCCACAGCTGCTATGGACTCCATTTCTAAGTCCATATGGCAGCGCATGATCTCGTATCAATATCTTCAGACGCTCCTCAGATGTCCATGTCGATTATTGCATGTCTCGTCATTGACTAAACCAAGATTCACCCACGAACATAAATCTCGGTCGATTAACAACCTCCCACTACTTCACGAGGTTCCATGTGCACAATGGCAACGCAAGCAGACACTGTGGTTCTCTAACTTGCACAACTTGCTGTGGTACCACTCAGACGGCTTCAGATTCCAATGGAATCCCCACCCACTTCAATTTCTCAAGTATCCGTGTCGATCCTCCCACTGCACTCGACATCTCGCACTTCGCCCAATTCCAGTGGTGGAATACGATCATCTTCTAATTCTCAAGAATGATTTCAACTGGACTTATGATTTTCATATAATCTCTCTAAGAATCGGGCATTAAAGGCCACAACCACCTTCCGATCCCAGACTATAGAATAAACCACCTTCGCTCCTCTAGATAGCCAACAACAAATTTCATACGATCTAGCCTCCAACTTGTCGCCTTCTTGTTCAAAGACATGTGTCGGATCCCCATATCCTTATGTGGTTTAAACTGGCTTATGCCCAAACCACAACTCGACAGTGGGTCTTTTCGATCGACTCGATTTCAGATTGATTTAGCAAGTATGCCACTGCCCCGTGCATATCCCCTGTAACTAAATAGGCAATGTAGCATAACTCATCATAGATTCAACCATTTCCAAAAGAGTCCTATTTCTTCGCCCGACACACCATTTTCATTGCATGCGTCTGTAAGTGAAGGCGCTGGACGTAATTCCACATCACTAGATAGTCCATAAACTCATATCGAGGTATTCGCCACCGCGATCGTATCAAGTAGGATTCGATACTACCTAGCTTCGCCTCCACTTCCGCCTTTAAACTCTTCAATTTCTCAAAGCATTCTGACTTGCGCGAAGCAGATATGATCCGCACTCTCGAGTAATCACAACGAAAGAAAATACTGCACTCCATTTAGCTTGTGGACATTGGTCCACACAGTCGAATGACTAACCCACTATTTCTTCGCTCTATAACCTTCGCTGAAGGGTCCGTCGATATCTTACCTTCTATGGGTGATTCGCAGACGGCGCGAGTAACCGAGAGATCACCCAACGCTCCATTCTTAGCCACTCGATCCTATTTAGATTGATGTGACCCAATCTAAGATGCTGTGAAAGTATCATCTTAAGAAGACTTCTCTTTTAGGGTTCAATAAGATGTAACATAGTTATAGTATGTTTTATGAAATAGTAAAGTTAATTATATAAAGTGCCAATACGTATAACTTCGCCATTTCTTACGATAGAAAACACCACTATCAAAATAATGTAATATCCATGAGTAAATAATTTCAAATGTAAACAAGGTCCACTAAAATCCGCACATATAAAACGCCTTCAAAACTAAAACATGTCCTAAAACATAAAGAACATCTCCAACTCGCAATACCGACTTCTTGCCATGTCTATGGAGATCGTTATCTCGCCATCAAACAATTCCTGTCCCAGAACTCAAGGTGTAACAAACATGATCAACATACCAGATCTACTACCCAAGAACGGGTAGAACAAGTCGCTAAACATGTTTCACATTAAAGCAAACCAGCACTGAGCCTCGAGCATAGGGCACTGCCTCCAATGCCCGCCTCACCGCACTAAGCACTTGCCCTTCCTTCTCTTCTTCAAGCCTCCGGCAACCATGTTCTTGCTCCCATTACTCCCACTATTTCCTCGCTTTACCACCTTTTGGCACCCCTTTTCTATTTCCATTTCAGAACGCAAAAATTTTGGGCCCTAGATGCTAGCAAGAGCATGTGCTCATTTTCCCATAACCTTCCAAAGAACGATCACAAGAAACCGACTATGTGTGAACTCCGGCCTTGTTCATGATCAGACGAAAGTTCTCAAAGACTGGCAGCAAGGTGTCGAGGATGACATCACCTCGCTCGCCGTCAACACCTCCTCCCAACCGATCAAGACTATCCATGAGACGAGTCATGTGGAGACATGTTCATGGGACCGAACTTCCTTCTTCCATCTTACACGCCAAGATTTCTCTCATTGTGGAAGTGATCGTCCGATCCGATCGCCAAACTTACTCGAGACTCGACTAAATATCAAGGTCCGCCATCGATCGATGTTGCACTGCAAGCCCTTTGACATCGAATCATCATAGCATTTAGCCATATTGTTCGACTTATTCCAAAGTCCGCCGACTCCGTACCATTAGTCGATGCGCCGAAGGGCATCGGGTTTAGGAGTAAAAAGAACAAACATGTTCTTCAACATAAGAACATATTCCAAGTTTCGCTTTCCACTGATGAAATTCGACCTATAACGGATTTTGTGCAGCATATCGATAATCGCGAAGAGACATATCCAAACGATAATGTAAACACATAAGCACGATCGTAAATAATTCAGAATAATAATATTGTAACCTTTCGATAAAACAATATTAATCAAACCTAATCGCCAAGGAATTCTAACATGCAATACGCGTGACGCTACATGAACCCCCGACTGCACTAAAATATACTCTTTTAGTCGCTTAATTTCAATCCATGTCAACTTATCCTTATGACAAATGAAATTAAATCGACCTTACTAGACCACATCACTATCGCAGAATGACTTCGGAAGTTGTACTTGAGGTGATGTCAAGCATCGACCACAATTTTAATAGAAATGAATTCTTAGAATGGTATACCACTGGACCATACCGCTCCAATTCAAATTCTTTGTTATCTCATTTTATATCTATCTCTAGAGAACTTATGAAAATCGCACATGTAAGCCACGCGTGTGGACGCTATACGAAACTCCCACTTCTCAATAGATTTAAATGTTTTATTTAGAAGTCTCATCTAACAAACTTATGATAAAGGCAGTAAGCAAGTCACGCGAAGGACGCTACTCAGAAGGCCTCACTTTGTTTAGAGATCAGGAGGTCTTACATTTTAATTTGAAAAATTAATTTGTCGGTTGTTTGCTTAGTCTTTTATTCAAAAGGTTTGTCCGCAGCATCACGAATCCTAGCATGCTTTTCTAGAACTCAACATGAAACATGCTCGCAGTAATTTAAAATATGCTCGATAAACGATAAACCCAGCATGCTTACTATGCGCATCCAATTACGAAAACACTTAAAGGTTTGTCAACGTAATAAAACATACATAGCATGCTACCCATTATTTAAACATCCACGATATGCATATGAACGATAAAATAAAATAAAACGCTCATCGCGCCCAATCGTGAAACCCGACATTTAAATCTAATCTATTACAGATTTACAAAGATGTAATTAAACCGAACGAGGCCTCATGTGTTCGTGCACGGATCGATTCAACAATGGGCTCGCGTGCACGCGCACGGCCGGAAAAATCGAAAACGTCCGAGCGGGCCCGTCCCAACAGCCGGGCCGCCAGACAAACCCAGCACACCACCAAGGCTACCGCCTGCCTGCTCCTCGCGGCTGCCGCGTCGCTAAGGCGATCATGACCGTCGAGCACGCTGCGGGGTTTTCCCGAGCCACCGAACGCCGACGCCCTGCCGCCAGCGGTCAAAACTCGCGATCGCGAGTCTCGGCTGTCGCGGCCAACGCGCCTGCCCCGCTAGCCGCCGCCATTGCTTCGCCGCACCGCGATCGCCGATCGCCGATCGCCGCTGGCGCCAGGATCCTGCGCACGCCCGCCGCCCGCCGCTCGCGATCGCCTCTAGCGACCATGAGGCCTTGGCCGCGAGATACCTCCCAACACGAGACCTGCTTCCTCCCGCTGCTTCGCTCTTCGCTCTTCGTCGTTTTGCTGTATAAGATTTACATAATAAATCTAATCTAACCACGGATTTTCTCGGTGTAAAACAAAACCAACAAAACAATGAACGCCAACATGAACGCAAATCACAATTATTAAAACGCACGTAATAATCAAACGTGAATTAATCCAACAGAGCCAAGATTCTCAAACCCGGCTCGATACCAATTGTAGGGAAACGATGTTAACCTCCTCGAGGATCCATCTGGTGTTTAATTCACCACATCGATTATAAACCCAGTATGCGCCTATAATTAAATCGCAACACGCTGGGGTTTTCAATGTTTACCTTCGATCCGCCGAAAGGATCAAACGAGATGAACGGATCGAACGGACTTGACTCGCGCTTTGACCTTCTCGATCAGATCCCGATGCCCAATCTCCAACGCCGAGCGAGGACGATCTATGGAGAATACTACAAGAAATCACCTCAACCCTAGGCTAATTTTCTAGATTCACTTATGAAGTGACTAAAATTTGCTCTCAATTATTACATTAGCCTGTGACTTTATCTCATACCTTATATTTATAATGCACTACCTTAATCCTATATGGAATATTACCATAATCCTATATGGAATATTACCATAATCCTATATGGAATATTACCATAATCTTAGGATTATTTCCATACTCGTGATTATTTCCATACTCGTGATTATTACCATAATCTTATATGGAAAGGATCTATGCATAACTATAAATATAATTATATCCTTGCGATAAAGAGAATAAAATCTTCCTTGAGAGCAGAGGGGCGCCGATTTCTTCCAGAGCTACGGGCCCTGATGGGCCATTGCCAGGATCAAACAAGGAATAAAGATGGCCTCAAATAAATTAATTATCTTATGTTCAAATTCGTAACATAAATTAATTTATAAACATTCGATCATTCCACTGTAGAAAGAATGTCGACTTACCCCTTTACATCAAGTTGAGTCGGGTTTGCACTTAGACATTACGAATCCTCAGATTTAAGATATCGAACGTCCATTAATCATTTATAGCAACTGAACGCTTTAAACGATTAATAACTTTATTTCAAGTAGTACCACTCAACCTATTATTGTACTCGAGCTAACTCAACCTCGTAGGGTTTAGTACAATAAACCTTTGAGCTCCTTAGGGGACGCCATCATCCTAAACGGATACGGACTGACATGAGATAACCAGCGCGGACATACAAGATCGCCACCACCCAAGATGCGAGAATCTGGTTAGAACATATAACCTCACTCATAACAAGTCAAAGCTGATGGTCAAGAACTCATACTCACCTAATACCTTATCGAGGTTTAGATCATCGAAGTCACGAGATCTTGGTTCTTCACGACTACGAAGAAGAACACATCTCACTATGATCCTTCAATACAGACGCATCAAAGCAGACAAGCAACCAAGTCAAGTCACTTATCTATACCGCAGCCTCAAACCGACAACCTCGTCCCTAAGTCGCCCACTGTGAAACTTTTATATCTATTAAGCTTGACCAATCATAGACCGTGATCTCATACACCGTATGATCTAACTTATATATGAGATAAGGGACACGATATATGCAATCAAGTATTCAAACCGATAGAGATCAGAATATGGTATTGTGGAAACATTGTATACAAGCTCAACCAAACCGCTCAAGATACAAATCCAATGTAAAATTAATAAAATTTTAACTATCGATATTCAATCGACGTTAAAATATTACCGCCGAAGAATCTATACAATCTATATCCGTTAATTCACAATCATTAGTGAATCTGAGGAATTCATTATCTCATAATTAGTCGAATTCATTCGATAAATTACAATTCAATTTTGCAAATAACACTAATTTATTTAATTTTAATTATCGAATTAGTTTTAAAGCTTCGGATATAAAATTCCACCTCTTAAAGAAATTTCTTCCCAAATTTGCATACCTTATAAAAACTGTATTTTTCTCACGGCATCCTTAAGCTCCCACGGCCCCTTCTTGTCCATGGTGTTCCAAAGACTTTCACCAGCTAATGGACTGTTTTTAATTGTTGAACCTACGATCTAGAATAGTCGTAGTTCTCTCTTCATAACTCATATCCTCAAGGATCACGCCGCTTCACGGATCACGTGTTTCGGATCATATACGCATTTTCTTAGTCATGACACGTGAAAACATTGTGTACATTCCCAAACTTCATGGAAGAGCCAATCTATAGGCAATTAGGCCTATTCTTTCCAGATCTCATAAGGTCCTATAAACGGGTCTCAACCCTTTCACTCCAAACCTTATAATTCTTCATGGAGAGACTTAAGAAAGACTTTATCTCCTCCTTCAAAATGTAGCCTGCATCTAAGCGACGTTCTGCTCATCTTGAGCTTCTTTTATTCGGCTCAATTTGACTGACGATCTCAATCATCTCACTTATCACACAGTCTCCAAACTCTTCTCTCACCTACTTCATCCCAATAAAGCATGATCTATCTTTCCATATAGAGTCGGAGGGGCCATATTAATCGTCTGATAATTATTATTGTAGGCAACCCAATGAGGGTAAAACATCTACCCACTTTGCACCTCGATCCAACACTATTGTTCTCAAAGATATCTTCGAGTGTTCGAATCGTCCCTTCCGATTGTCCATCTTTATGGCGAAACGCTGTGCTAAAGTTCAACTGCTCAATTTTTGTAAGCAACCCGTAATCTCAAGGAATTTGGAATCTTATCGACGGATAGACTTTGCAACCCGCAGCGTGATAATTTCTTTTACGCATAACCGCTTACTTATCGATCCATGAGTAATCAATCGCGTAAAATGGCACACTTTGTGAGTCTATCCACTACTACCCATATAGCGTTGTTCCCTCGACTTTGGTAAACCAAAGAATAAAATCCATCGCTATTTCTCCCATTTCCATTCGGTATTCCAATGGTCAGAATTTCCGTAGGGCGCTGGTGTAATGCTTTCACACATTGACAAACAAGACAACGCTTCTACAAAAGAGGCTACGCCTGCTTCACGCCTTCCCACCGTAACTTTTCTTTTAAATTGTACATCTTAGTATCGCTTAGGTGGGCGGTATAGTATCATGAGCTTCACCATGATTTCGCTTCAAGCTCGTCATTGTTGAATACACATCCTTTCCTCAAACAATAAGGCATTGTCTCGACGCCAAAATTTTTCATCCTTCAGCCTACCTGACTCTTGTCCTTTCCAACTTTTCATCCTTCCTTGTCGCCTATTATTTTCTTAAGTCGACGTCAAAGTGAGTGTAGCAATATGACTCATGATCGCCTCCGTTGTTCAACCATTTCTATCTTCATTCTTCAAACTCTTCAACCCAGTTTTTCTTCCTTGTAAAGAGACATCCCGCTTGGTTTGATTTCACTTAATGCTGCACGCTACTACATTCGCTTTACTCAAGTGATAATTTATACCATACCGAATCCTTACCAATTTGAGCCATCTCTTCTGCCCATGTTTAGATCTCTTGCTCGAAGTATTTCAAACTCTTATGATCTCAGAAGATCTCACATCTCACCCATAGACGGTGTTCCAAATTTTAGTGCATGACCATCACCGCTAATTTCGTGTCACGAGTCGATAGTTCACTCACGTGGTCTAAGTTGCCTGGATGCATAAGCTATCACTTTCCTTCCTACATCAACACACAACCCGCCCATTCTAGAAGCACGTGATAGAATACATATTCTTTGTCTGCTCGAACCGCTAGTATCCAAGACTTGTTAACTTTTCTTTCGAGCTGGAAATTACCACATTCTTCAAATTCAAGTAAACTTGATCCTCGAGGGTGCAGTATCGGGCTCTTGCTATCTTTGAGAATCCTTCAATGAATTCCATAGTAAACCAGCTAATCCCAAGAAACTTCTCGATCTCGCTTCTCGCGATTTCAAATTGTACCGCTCTACCTCGACCGATCCACTTTAATTCCTTCCTACACAATGTGTCCAAGGAACATTACTTCCTTCACCAAATTCATTTTTTAAACTTAGCAAAAGTTGTTCAGATCTCAAGATTTGTAAACCGCCTCAAATGTTCCTTATGTTCTTCTTCATTCTTCTACGAGAATATCATCTATGAAGACCAAGACAAACTTGTCTAAGCATGGATGGAACACTCATTCATGCGATCCATGAATACAAATTGATGCATTTGTTAATCCAAACGGCAAAACTATAATTCATAGTGGCCATATCTCGCTCGAATGCAATTTTAGATACGCCTCCTATCAGCACTCGAGTTGGCGATAACCCGATTTGAGGCTCATCTTGAGAACACACTTGCTCCTCAGAATCGATCAAACAAGTCATCTATCCGGCAAGTGATACTTGTTTTTGAGCTATTTTATTCACCCCGATAATCTATGCACATTCTCAAGGAACCATCTTCTTTCGACAAATAATAAGGTTCCTAAGGCATACATAATTAGTCCGATAAACCTAGTTCAACAGCTCGAATTTGAATTTTCAATTCTTCCAGCTTCTTCCGAGCTATTCTGTAAGTGCCTTCGACACTCGAGCGATCCGATTCCGTGTCGATGGTGAATTCCAACTGCTCATCAGGGTCATCCGGTAGATTTTCGAAAAACATCCGGAAATTTTTAACAATCCACATCTTTAGCTTAATTTTTGTTCTCCTCATCTGTGTAAACAAGAAATACGTGACATCCATTCTTGTTTATCATTCTTCGCCTTCGCAACGATACAATCGGGATTTTCTTCCCATGCCGATTCCATGAAATTGAGCCTTGCTCAGAAAATGGAACGAAATTTTCCTCTCATCGCATAGAATCGTGGAATGGTTTTCACCAACCAATCCATCCCTAGGATTATATCTACATCACGGGTATTATGTTCAAGTTATTCGCCATAACCTTGTTGATCCTAAGTTCAACTCTAGTTCGAGCAAACATGCGTAATGTACCATAATTCCTCCTATGGGTGAAGAGATTCTCATGTCCCGATTCGCTTTTCAGATCTATGTTCTAACATATCGACATATGTTCTTTACGAAGGAATGCGAAGCACCTATCATCAAAGTATAATGGTATGTTGAGAAGTTTTCCATACCGCTGTGCTCGGTTCGCCTTATCTTCAGAGCATACGCCACTGGGCCGAATGAATGCGGCTCGCTTTTCGATTCCTTGTTGCTGCTGTATATCTGGCCGACGCTGCGCGGGCCGACGCTGTCCGTGGTTGTCGTCGCCGTTGTTGCCGCTTGCCACCGTTGTTGCTGGGTTGCCGCAGTGTTGAAATCAATAAGTGGTTGGGCACTGCCAGCCGGTTCGCCTTCCCACCATTCCCGGCGATCCTCGGGCAATTATTTGCATAGTGCCTCTTTATACCACACTTAAAATAATTTACCGTTAAGCAAACCCTTTGTGGAATTTTCGCATTTTGGGCAAAGAAGAGCCCTTATCTCCACCTCCCATCGAGGAAAAGACTGCTTTTCCATCCCTCGCCTCTGAGGCGCCATGTTTCTCCGCCATGGTCGCTTGTTATTCTGCCAAAACTTTCTGCTATTGTTACTGACGCCCTTCCCATCTTCTCTTTCCCTTATCCACCGTGACATTGCGCCCGAGTTTAGCCGCCTATCCTCCGCATAGTCGCCAATATCTAAAGTCTGGCCCAAGAGCTTCAGCAGGTCGATTCCATGATCATGCAGAGACATCCTATCTCCGGCCTTAAACCGCTTATAAAACTTTCTCGACATTTATATCCGTACAGTTACTCGGGATCTGGGCATATCTGCACATATCGCAAAAAGGCGATCATAGTCTATTTACGACGCCTTTCTGCTTCATTGAAGAATCTCATGTCTCCTTCTTCCTATACTTTGGATGTATTTCATACATCTCCTTTCAAATCTTCCTGTAAACTCATCCATTTGCTCCGGCAGCTAAATCTTCCTTCCGCTTCCCACCGTAACGGCGTCCAAAGAGTTGCAAAAGTGATCGACACAGCTCTGTTGTACATCATATAAAGTCAAAATCTTCCTCGGTTCTTATCCACTCGCTCGCATCGTCCGGACTTTCCATTAAAGGTGAAGGTTCTGCCTAAGAAAAGCTTCATCGATTCTACGATCTGGAGAAGTGGGAGATCGTGGTATATCCTCATTTTCCTGCATCGAATTCTCCTCTTCCCTCACCCCTCTTCCTCTACCTCTTTGCTCAAGCTCTCTAGGTGGCATTCCGTTATTTAAAACATATAATTAACATCGCACATCATTATCACAATTTAAACATATATAATATCATCATATATCTATCTAAGCAATATAATACATCCATCCTTCATACTCATTCTGGTCGAAGCCCATTTCGTGGCTCATATATATTAGAAAATCGTTCAAGGAGGAATGTTATCCAGTTAGCACCAACACAAAAGTGTTTCTAGTACATACATACTTTTCTAACTTAGCCCTTGTCAACTAACTACATACTTAATTACATAACATTACAAAATACTTAACTCTATTCCTACTACCTACATTCAGCACGCACCACATACTACACTACTACATATCTACACAATTTACATCCATCATCCCCTAAAATCTCTACCTACTGCCTCGTCCCGGTCTTCTTCTGTCTTTTCTTCTTCTTCTTCTTCGTAATCCTCCCTAATCCTCCTCCTGTAGTCCTCACGTGAGTCATCCTCGTGCGTTACCCTAGATGGTCCCGCCCGTATCCCTAATGGCATGTATATCCGATCGACTATAATCATCTCGAGGATCAGCATCCGCTACGTCTGGGTTATACGGCTCCGGATGGGAAGTGGCCATCATCGTGGTAGGATCGGAGTGGTGGTTGAGGATGTCCACCACATGGGGAAAACCGACATCCCCAAGGCCTCTGTCGAGCCGCCTCTCCACGTAGGCAAGCTCTACCTCATTCCTATCCGGGCACCACAGATCACTTTCCTGACCTCCAGATAACCACTGGCGCACACCATCGCGCCAGTCTCTCGAAGGTAAGGTCCTCCTGCAACCCCGTGATACCCAGAACATATATGTGACTTGAGCAATGATCTAATACCGCACGCAATTATCGGACATCCCTACCTCCACACATAGGGTAGGTCGCAAACTGCTAACACCGCGAACCAGTCACGCCATGCGTATCCATCCAAAGGTCGGAGGTAATCGCATGACTCTCCGGGGCACACCCAAAGACATGCCAAAATAGTGCACGGAATCACTTCCTCCCAGAGAGCTCTGCCCCAACCTCCTCCTGAGGACGCCTCGCTATCCGCCATGCACATAAAACTAATCAAGTAATCTGAAATCAAAATGTATAAGATAAACTTAAACGATCTACAATGGAAGATAAACCTGACATATCTATAAAGTATAAACAATCAAAACACATCCGTAAATTGACAAATGTTATCTAAATGTTTTCATATACAACACTTTTCGTAGCTCTTATTCCATCGGAAGCTTTCTATCTGTAGTGCTCTAAGATTCTTATTATACTATAAGGTTCTTGTTCATAAGAAATGAACTAACTTCAATCGATTCTAGAAATTAGTAGAAATGAAATGTGGTTCGTCGGTCCTTCATAATAAAATAAGAGTATACATTAGGAGTACGAGCAAAACCATGTAAACCTCGAGTTCAAACAAGAGAACGCTCGTAGGTCGAGGTCGTTTTTTTTTTTTTTTATTCTTCATTGCTCTCATGTCTATACTGCTTTTAATCTCATAATGGAACGGAGTTCTTCAAATCCATTTTCGCTTTCGCTTTTCATGTCTTCTTTTTCTTTTGTCTCGTAGCGGTGAAGTTCGATTTATGTTCTTTTCGCAAAAGTGAGCATGCTTCTTATCTCGCTCTATGTTCTCTCTAGATGACATATTCATTTATGTATAATCAATTGAAATTGAAACTAAAGTTTCAAATATTGAAAACATAGTTCATTTATACAAGTACATTTCTGAATTTCAAGGATTCATCCTTTCAACTTTGGCCATTCATGGTCATTTCAGCATATTCATTTATTATACAAAATTTCAATCCTAATGATTTAGTTATGGAACTTGATAGTTTTATTCAAGTTCATAGCATATCTTATCGAAAGCAGATTACTGAATTTTGCGTAATTTCAACCGCTCCATCGATTTCAAATAAATATCATATCTTCATGAATTTCAAAACTGACTTCAAAAAAACTTTCAACACACCATTGTTCCAACATTTTCCATCATTTCTAAACTCCTTCACAACCTTTTTCCAGATCTTCCTTTCTCTCAACTTTCGCTTCATCTCAAACCTCACATCATTCCTTAACTCGCAACATCGAATAACTTCACTTTCAACAAATTCTCATAAATTCAAATTTTCTCAAACCGAGAAAATCATTTATCTAGAACACATCAAGTCCTTTAAGTTTTCCAAATATGAACTTCCATCCCGCATATTCTCGAACTTCTGAGCTTCCTCAATATAGATTCCCATACCAGATATTATTCAATCTTCTCTTCAAAACTTTTAGAAGAAAACATTTTCACCTTAACTTTGCATTTCAAACTGAGAAGAATCATTTACCCATCCCTGCCGAGCTTGAGGTGAACGAGTCGCGAGTAGGAGTCGATCACTGAAGTCTAGCGACTCAATCTGACTGACTTGAAAGAAGGTTTTGGTATCAAAGAGCAACCGCCTCCGATACCACTGTAATGCTCTAATCCCAAGGACTGATTAACGAGAACCAAAACTCTGAATGTAAATCAAAGAATATTAAAGAGAGTTTATCAAGACTAGTGGAACATACATCAAGTAAATTAAGAAGTTTTACCATCAAGTTACGACACATAATTTCATATAGAAAGACTACAAGTCCTTAACAAAAGATCCACCGATCCGAGGATTCAAATCACAACATCAAAACATAAACATAAAGTTCTATCGCAATGAGAAGATGTGAATAAATATAGATGATTATATCAGGTTTCTAATAAACATGATCAAAAGAAGTCCCACACTCAACACCTCCATCCATCCATCTGTCAACCCGTATATTTAAAAATAAACATGCAAGGTCGAGTACAAGAATGCACTCAATGAACTCATGCCAAAACATTTTATCAATTTAAATTACATCGTCTCATCACGTTATAGAATACACGAGGTTTTAATTGAAATGCCTGTATACTAAATATTTTCTATCATTTTCCATGAATATTCGTCTCCGTATATATTTCTCCTAGTATGATCCATTTCTTTCCATTCATCACAACAGCCTCATTATCTCATCTCATAATTAATCCAGTCCAGAGAGGAGGCTCCGTCCTGGACGCCGTGATCTGACCGAGCATCCTTCAAGCACAAATACCAAATAGCTGCACAAAACCAGCTACCCTGACATGAAATCAATCATCCTTGCGGTACTAACAAGGATAACTAATTCAATCATTTCATAAGTTGACTCAACAAATATGCATCATTCATGGACTAGAACATAATAAACATGAACATTTTGGGGTGTAATTAAATAAATCATTTCATCATCATTTATGCTAATAAAGCATCGAAAAAATATTTGATAAGTAATTTATCTTTTGAGTATAATAAAGCCCACCGACCGTAGTGTTTCCTAGTTCGACTGCTTCGCCAATTGCCCACGCCGTGTCCCACCTTTACGTAAAAACTAATTTAGTACATTGGTCACGTTGATTTTCAAAGTTTAATAAACTTTGATAACTTTAATATAATAATTCAATCCCTTAACTAATTTAATACTGCGCTTCATCGCAGTGATCTTAACTAAATATTTTCTCGATTGAGATCGAATATGATCTTTACATCTCATATTAACCATTTAGTTAAACGTCGAACGTACTAACATCTTTTAATAAAATGATTTCATTATGAAATCATTTCTCAAATGATATATTCTTATAAATTAATACATTATACAATGTATTACGTGTAATACCTCCATTATTTAAAAGTTCATCATTATATTAATTTCTAGAAATTAGAATATTATATTATGATAATTTGATTATTAATATATCTAATAATGATTTCGATTATTGTTGAATAATAAATTCCTATGTTTTATTCCAACTGAGGTGAATTGAGAATACTTATAATGATAACGATTTCAACAAAGATTATTTCGCCGACACGATCGATAATTAAATGCTCGTGATATTTTCTAAGTTTTAAGCTTAGAATTTAATTCCATTATTGAATAATTAATAAAGATGACGTACTTTACTTACTACCATTTGAGATGAGTCGATAATTAACGCCAGAGACGCTTCAAACGTTAACGTTAGAGACGACTTGAGAATCAAGTTCAATGATCAAGAATTATGATATTTAAATTCCTATGATTATTTTATGTAATTAGAATATTATTTAGCATTGAAATAATGCTAGAAAATTTTGAATGATATTTTGATTATTTATGATTCTAAAACCCTAAATCGAGAATTGTGGTTTTCTACCTACGGATTAATTCCAATAATTTTTCCTAGATATAATTTATCATCTAAAACATATATTATGATAGATATATATAATTAGCATGAAAAATCAAATATTAGCACTTAAGAAAGGCAGTTCGACCTTAGTATGTATAACACATCACGCTCAATTTTGGTGCAGTTCATAAGTTGTGTATTAATGATCCAAGTGTAATATATTGTAACATTAACCATAAAATCAAGGTGGTAGTGAGTGAAGAACTGTGTTTTGTTTTCCAACTAGGTCGAAGCTTCACACAACTCTTTTAACGATGTAAATTGTTTTGGATAGAGTGGTAGTTACTACCATGTTAAGATAAATGAATTAAATTACTCTCTTGTTCAAGAAAGAACCGATTTCTAAGGTCCCAAAGCAAAGATATTTTTTGTTTTGTTCAAGAAACAAATGGTGTAAGAACATACTTACTTCTATGATGTAATGGAAAGAAGTCACCATAATATTCTGCTGTTCGTGACGACGGCTCCTATGTTACAAGCCAAAGGATTAATTTTGTTTTAACAAAAACTTTATTCATATTATAATGTAAGAGATATTTTGGAGATGACATATGCTTCTTTAGATATTACTCGGTCTCCTGCTTCATGTGTAAATAATTAGAGTGACAGAGGTTGAGTGTATTAATTTATTTTTCTAGTTTGTACTAATTTAGTCTTGAACACAACAAACACTCAACACTTTTCATTCCTCACTTCTCCAAACACACATGTACCGAGCAAGAAAATCAAAGAACACTCTCGAAGTTCTTCATTCTTTCTTCACCAAAACCTCTGATCTTAAATCATCCTACAACCAATCGATACTGCTAACTGAGGTTAGATATCGAATCAGCTTCGATTATACCTAAGCTTTTTAGTAATCCATTGTTCAAATTATTTTTCCAAGCATGTGTATTTAGTGAAAGATTATGTAAGCATAATACTTGTTCACAAATAATGTATTAGATGACTCATAGTAGTAGATGTTTAAAATTCAATTAATCATGTTATGAAAAATTATGATGATGATCGAAATTTTTGTCGAATGATTTGAGAATGGATTGATGATATATGATGTTGTAAGAGCCTATAGTGATTTATTGGGAAATTTATGAAAATCATAGTTATGGTTTCAATATTACCGAAAATCATGAAATATGCTAGTTATAGTATAATTTTATTCAATGATATAATAGCATATTGTTGATCTAGGTATTAATTAGTAGTGTTGAATTTATCGTAATTTTTGACATATATACCTATTTTTATCAAACATAGCGAGACTCTAACGCCTTAAGTTTGCGTGTTATAATGTAATATTATGATGTATTAAATAGTTACATGATAGTAACATAGTGTAATTTTTATAGATTTTATAAAATTTGTTCGTTCAAGATAGTAACCGTGAGCTACATGTTGATGTTCTCGAATGTATTGTTGATTATATGTAAATATGGTCTGAATAATGATGGGATAATATTTATGTGTCATAAGAATTTAGATTTTAGAAAATTTGATCGATTTGAATAATCGGAGTCCTATAGTGGTATATAGTGTTCCAAATTTTCTATAGTGGTATTAATATATTAATGATCATAGTAAAATAATACACTATATGAATTTAGAGAAATTCTTGGAACAAGTTTGAAATTTTAGCATCCGACCATGAGCTATAGTGAAAATAAGGATTTTTGTAATATTCCAAAGAAACGAACGCACGTACTACGGATTCTATACCGTAATTGTGTTTTCATATAATTTTTACGACATCGAATGTTGTGATTCATATATATCGTTATAAGGAATTCTTTTTTATAATTCACTAAGTATGGAATTACGGAAATAAAATTTACGGAATGGTACGACAAGATTATTTCAACGTCAAACGCGATCTAACGTCAAAGATTTTATGGAAATTCCGAGCTGCAAAGCTTGGAATCATTCATCTTAATTCCTTTATTAAAAGGAATATGTTTATAAAGTAGCACGTGTTCTACTACACACCATTTCTGAGACGAAATGATTTTGAACGCTTTTGAGACGGAACGCCAACGCCTGAGACGCTTTGTAAAATGAGTTTAATGTCGGAAATCATAATCATTAATTTTCTATTATTATTTTATATAATTCAGCATTAATGATTATTAAAATCAATAATCGAGTTATAAACCATAATTCCTAATTAATGGAATCTCAAACCCTTTTCAAACTATGGTTTTTAGCATGAAATGATACCATTAAATTATCATATGATATCTAAACTTTATAATATGATATATATGAATATTATTAGCATTGAAATCAGTTTCAACCATAGAATTGAATAGTTTCAGCTTTTGATAAATTTGAAACCCTAATTTAAATTGTAGGTTTTTATTACAAAATGTGTAATAATTTTATCCTATGCTAGTATTTAATATCTAAATCATATATTATGTATATATGATCGAAATTAATGAGTATCAATAATAGGTGAATTTATATTTTAAATCCTATTTTTCTATTTATTTTCTGAATTGAAAGCATACTCATGTGATGATTTATTTTTTATGGCATGTATTATATATCTATGACTTATACTATGATTAATACATTGTATTAGGATAAAAATAAAACAAACTCAGCCCTAAACCTCTCCTATGCGACGCCATCATCACCAACAAGCATGGGATCTCCTTTTCAAAAGGACCAATGCACGAAGAGCTCACTTAACACCTTAATCATCACTATTATACTCCCAAGGCTGCAATTATTTTCTCTTGTTGTATGTGTGCCCTATTTTGAGAGAGGAAGATATAGGATAGGACTCTTCACTTCCACCCCATTCTTCACCAACACACTCAACACTAAAACACATTTTCTCTCCAAATGCGCCCAAGAACGAGATACCGTATCCCCATTTCAGATTTTCCTTCTTCCATTTCTTCTCCATTCGAAAATCCTACTCGTTGTTCTTGTGATATACCATTCTCAAGTAAAACACTAGACTATAACACTTGCATTTAATCCTCATTTTTATTCAAAAATCGAGCATGTTCATATATGTTATGTGTGTGTTAAATATTTATATATGTGTTTAAGTGTTCTGAGCATGAGCTATGGTTATGTCTATGTTCTTGTTGATTTCTTTTCAAAACGAGAATAAACATGAGATTTTAGTATGAAATGTAAGGATTTAGCTTTGATATTTATAATTTTGAAACCTATAGGATGTATTGGAATAATTTATGGTACAAAATGTGGATGAGGACCGCGAATACTTCTTAGTATATTCAAGCATGTCATTATTGATCATTTATGATTTAAGACTATAGTATTTATTTAAAAATTTGGAAAACCCTAGCTATTTAAACAACTTAATACGTGAGCATGTATGAACATACATGGTGTATAATTACTTTACTTGTGACTTAATATTATTGCTAGCTAGACCGAATTATATGTTCATGATTTAATTAAATTTTGAAAATCCATTGTCTTTTTCTTGAAATACGTGAGCATTATAGTGGTATGGGTTGTGTATGAGTTTTATTTTTGAACATACAATGGTGTTTAATGCTTTAGTATATTGTTTATGTGTGTGAAATTATTAAATTTTGATCAAACTAAATTAAATCAAATAAACCGTGAGTGATATCCTGAAGGTGATGATTTAAGTTAGTTTTGATAATATTATGATGTTATATTACATATACTATAGTGTATAAACATAGATATATAATTGTTGAATTTTTGAAAATCAAATAACATTTTGAATCCAAAAGCCGAGCTATTGAGCTCCTATGGTGATGATTCAAATGTTTTGGTTGATGTTATGATGTTATAATGTTATAGTATAATGTTTAATCATGTTGGAATTTATTTGGAATTTTAGAAATTGTTTGCTAATTATTTGGTAATTATCAAGTTATTACCGTGAAAATGCTATATATATTAAATGAATGGTTATGGTGAACTATAGGTTATATGGTGGTGTATATTGATGTTGGGATATTATCTAGGTATATATCAATTTGGGAATTTTGGATAATTATTCCTTAATTATTGAAATCTAAGTATATATATATATATAAATTAATAAATAGCAAACAATATCATTTAATTTATAAATTCATATTACGGACCATAGGGTATAATAATGTCACGACCCATTCGGACCACCCGACCGGAGGCACTAATACTAGGAGTAGTATTTTAGGGATTACGGAAATAAAAATGCATAAGAATAAACTAACATGCTTGAGCGAATATAAGGTGATGTTATAATGTTTTTGAAAAGGTTTGAGCCATCGGACCCCAAAACTTGGCCGATCCGATGGACCTCGATAGTTTGTAACATAAAGCATAAATAAAGGAGTTTGAGTATAGCGGAAAGTGTGAATATATACGATATGTATTGAGGTATAACCAAGTTTAAGTAAATCGGTTGGGGACACCTGGATCCTCAACATCCCCATCATCGCATCGAGCTCAACTCAACTTTAAAACAAACATGCGTGGCTAAGTACAAGAAATTGTACTCGGTGGACTTATGCGAAAACATTTGATAATATTTGGATTACACGCATATCGAGTAAGTCCGAGGTTTTAGTTAAAATGCCAGTTACCAAATCATTCGTTCAGAAACATAGCTCGCGGCATTTTCTTGGTGTGTATGGTCCGTATCTCATAGTCACACATAATAATAATAAATAAATAAGCGCGAGAGGAGGCCTCATCTACGACGCCTGACCACCGTAATCCCGTCCTGACACCTCTGCAAGCATATGTTAACCAACGAGTAGTTCCAACCTTCACGCCAATCCTAGCGGCATTTATCATCGCACAGGGACCCGACATTAAAAGGTTGGGTGCTACCACAACAATTGATATAATAGTTCAACCATCTCCACGTCTCCGGCATACAGATAGGATCCGTACAAGCGAAATATTTTGCGGTGTAATGCAGGAAACATTTGTTAAGCGGTTGTAGGATAAGTCTTTGTAAATAAACTTATTTGAAATTAACAGAAAGTCACGTTTTAGTGGGGTAAGAAAAGGCCACATTTTAAAGGTAAAGCCCACCTGGACTACTTCGTTGTAAAAGTACAGGTTCGATCGTTCGTCAAATCCTCCGTTGCTTTGCGTCCCACCTTTAAAAGCGAGGCTTTAGTCGTCGCTCAAGTCTATCGAGACTCGAAACTTAAGATAACTTTGATATTTCATATCGATGTGAGCCAATTCCTTAGTGAATTATACGCTCTACATCGTATAAGATTGACTTTTCTCGTTCATGCACGCTCAACGTATAAGTATTTTTTTTTGATATATGGTTTCATTTATGAAATCCTTTCTTACTAATGATTATCATACTCAATTAGTATATCTTCAGCAGTCTGACGTATTGATAAGCGTATAATCGACGCTTTGACTTTAAAAGTCAACGAAGTCAACACCTGTCGACATAGTCGATGATTTTGACTTTTAAATAGTAATTTCTTACTATTTTGCTTTATAAATCAATTTAGTCGATCTGAAAGCGTAAGTCCTATTCCTCGATTTATCTTGTAAATCAGGACTTATAATTATTTTCGCATTTTTAATTCTTTTATAATTAAAAAGCGTATTTTGGTTTTAAAGCGTTACAAAATGAGCGTTAAGTCTCAAACATAGCAATCTATGTTTATAAAATTTTGTAATATTTGAAAACTGTCCAGAATATTAATTTACCAAAATTTATAATTAACAGCTTTTAAAAGGATTTAATATCCTTATTAATTATCGAAATTTTCGATAATTGTCCTAAAATACAAACGCGACCCTTGAAAAATTTTCTAAACTAATATAGTGTATTATTATACACTATGGTCCAGAATATAATTTATCAAATTCATATAGTCTGTTGCTATTTATTTATATATATACATATATAAATATTCACGGTAATTCGATAAATAGGAATAATCATCCAAAATTCCCAAAATTGGTATATACCTATTATAATATCTCAACATCAGTATATAATATTTTCATAACCCATAGTTCATCATAACTATTTATTTCAATATATAACAATATTTCGCGGTAAATAGAGATAATTACCAAATAAATAGCAAAAATTTCTAAAATTCTAAATAAATTCCAACATCATTAAACATTATATTATAACATTGTAACATCATAACATCAACCAAACTAATTTAAATCGTCACCATATGAGCTTATGTTGCTCTCGGCTTTTCGATTTATTTAGCATTTGGTTTCAAAATTCAACAATTATATACTATGTTTATACACTATAGTATAGTAATATAACA
This sequence comes from Salvia rosmarinus, assembly GCA_036937905.1. Classification (NCBI taxonomy): domain Eukaryota; kingdom Viridiplantae; phylum Streptophyta; class Magnoliopsida; order Lamiales; family Lamiaceae; genus Salvia; species Salvia rosmarinus. The sequence continues at coordinate 14,991,411 of CM072823.1, read as the reverse complement.
TCATAATATTTATCAAAACTAATTAAATCATCACCTTCAAAGCATATCACTCACGGTTTATTTGATTTAATTTAGTATTGATTTCAAAATTCTAATAATTTCACACAATGTATAAACAATATACTAAAGCATTAATACACCATTGCATGTTCAAAAATAAAATCATACACCAACCTATGAAATTTAAATGCTCACGGTAATTTTATAAAATAAAGTATATGATTTTCAAAATTCTAATTAAATCATAGAACATATAATCAAGGTTCTAAAACTAATATGTCATTGCATGCTTGAAATAAAATTATACACTAAGATACTTCATACATAGGCTCAGGTATTTTTAAAATTTAAGCTATGGTTTTCAAAATTTCTAAATCAATACTATAGTCTTAAATCATAACATAGATCAATAATACATGCTTAGAATATATCAGAAGTATTGGTCATCATCAACATTTATAGCATTTTGAAAATTATTTCTAATGCATACTATGGTTCGAAAATCATGAATATATAGGTTACATCCTTACAACATTTCATATATAACATCTCAGTGTTCATGCTTATATTTTTCAAAATAAAATCAACAAGGACATAGACATAACCATAGCTATGCTCAAGAACAATTAAACACATATATAACTATATAAAACTTGAAACCTACATATATCTAAACAGTTTGAAATTTTCAGGTTTAGAAGAGTGAATAATCGAAGCTATTGGTCCTTGGTTTACCTTTGAAATGGAATAGAATGACAAGTACAATGTGGATGTCCAAACTTGGTGGAGAAATGAAGAAGAAGAAGAAAATCTGAAAATGGGGAGGGATGGCTCGATTTTTGCTGAAGAAGATGGAGAGTGAGAGGTTTTGAGAGAGTGTTTAGTGTTGGAAAAGTTTGGAATGAGTGAGTATAGAGAAGTGAAGAGTCTCTCCTATTATCTCTCCTCACCTCGATTTTGGCAGGAAGAGGGCAAAATCTGCAGCCCTTGGGAGTAGTATAGGTGATGATTGAAGTGTGTTAAAGAGCTATTCATGTATTGGGCAATTTTAAAGTAGAAATCATTTGCATGGGAAGAGATGGAATCGGCGCATGGGGGGTTCAAGGGCTGATTTTAATTTCTAATTACACATAATATATGTATTAATCATAGTATAGATCATAGATATATAATACATGCCATAAAATAATTAAATCATCAACTTATGCAATTTTCAAATTACGATAACAATTATAAAAATAGGATTAAAAATATAAATTACACCTATTATTGATACTCATGTAATTTTCATCCCAAATATACATATATATATCATAATACATGCTTTAGATATTAAATAATAGCATAGGATAAAATTATTACACATTTCATGAATTAAAACCTAATTTGAAAGTTTGGGTTTCAATTTTATAAAACTGAATCCTTGATTTTGTGGCTGGAAATCTGATTTAATGCTTAATATTATTCATATATATCATATTATAAAGTTTAGATACCATAGGATAATTTAATGGTATCATTTATGATAAAACCCTTATTTATAAGATTAGGGTTTTCGAAATTGTAAATAAGAAATATCGAGTTTTAATACTCAAATATTGGTTTAAAAAATAATTAATACTGTAATTATACAAAATAATAATAGAATTAATTATTTTAATTTTCGAACATTAAACTCATTTTCAAAACATCTCTATCGCTAACGCCGTTCAAAACGTCTCAAAACGTTCGAAATCGACTCATCTCAAAATGGTCGCAGTAAGTTCATACTTACTAAGTAAATATATTCCATTTAATAAAGGAATTAAGATGGAAATTAATTCCAAGCTTCACTGCTCAGAAATTTTCATGAAAAGGACGCGTTTCGATCGCGTTTGACGTTTAAAAATATTGACGAATCATTTCGTAATATTTCAATCCTTTAATTCACAATCCTTATTGAATTCTGAAAAGGAATTCGTTATAACGATATCGTATCGAAGTCACAAGATTCGATGTCGTAAAAAGTTAATACACAAAGAAACCCTAATTACGGACTCGAATCCGTAATCGTATATTCGCTTCTTTGGAATATTACATTCCACCCCTTCGAAAAATTTCGTCCGAAATTTGTATACCTCTTAGAAAAATAAATCGGGTACTTTTCCTCATTGCCTCTTCAAGCTCCCACGTGGCTTCTTCGTCTGTGGTGTCTCCACAAAGACTTTAACTAACGGAATCGACTTGCTCCGTAGTTCTTTGAACTTTGTGGTCAAGTATGGCTGCGGGTTCTTCCTTATAGCTCATGTCCGCTCGAGGATCACGTCGTCTTGATGAATCACGTGCTTTGGGTCGTGAACGTATTTTCGTAATTGTGAGACGTGGAAAACATTATGGACATTTCCTAGGTTTGGCGGAAGAGCCAACCTATAAGCTACTGGACCTATCCTTTCTAGGATCTCATAAGGTCCTATGTAGCAGGTCTAAGTTTTCCTTCGTGCCAAACCGACAATCCTTTTGATGGAGAGACTTTAAGAAATACTTTGTCTCCATCCTCAAACTGTAGCTCAGATCTACGCGTATCAGCGTAAGATTTCTGTCTGTCCTGAGCCTCTTTTATCCTCATCCTAATTTGTCGAACGATTTCGATCATTTCACTCACCGCATCAGGCCCTATGACTTTTCTCTCACCGACTTCATCCCAATAAAGTGGTGATCTACACTTTTTGCCATACAAGGCTTCGTATGGGGCCATGCCGATCGTCGCTGATAACATTGTTGTAAGCAAATTCAATCAGCGGTAAAATATCTTCCCATTTTGTACCGCGATCCAAAATTACAGTTCTAAGCATATCTTCTAGCGTTTGGATCGTTCTCTCCGATTGTCCATCGGTTTGTGGGTGGAATCTTTGTCAGATCAAGTTTAATCTGTACCCGCCTTCTCTGCAAACTAATCCAAAACTGGATGTGAACTTGGAGTCTCGATCGAGGTAATCGATTTTGGCACTCCATGTAGTCGTACAATTTCCTTAACATACAATGGGCGACTTATCGGATCCATAAGTGCTTTGAATAGGTAAAAGTGAGCACTTTTGGTAAGCTATCCACAATTACCCATATGGTCGTGTTCCTCTTCTTGATTTGGGTAAGCTTGTAACGAATCCATCGTTATATCGTCCCACTTCCATTCGGGATTTCCAGCGGTTGTAACTTCCCATAGGGTCGTTGGTGTAAAGCCTTCACTTGTTGGCAAACAAGACAGTTCTCTGAAGGAAGCTATGTCTCGTTTCATGCCTTCCCACCAAAAATTTTCCTTCAGGTCCTGGTACATCTTAGTACTACCTGGGTGGGCGGTGTAGGGTGTATCGTGAGCCTCACTCATGATTTCGTTCTGAAGCTCTGCGTTGTCAGGAACGCATATCCTACCTTCAAACAATAAGGCGTTATCCGGCGCCTCTTGGAAATTCTTGAATCCTTCAGACCTTAGTCTTTCTCGGATCTTTTCCAACTTTTCCTCAATCCTTTGTCTCTCGACAATTTTCTTTCTTAGATCAGAGGTCAGTGTGAGTGTAGCGATACAGCTCACGATTGTTCTGGGTGGTTCAACTAGTTCAATCTTCATCCTGCCAAACTCTTCAACGAGTTTTTCCTCTTGTACAAAGAGACATCCTAACTTGGTATGGCTCTTACGACTCAAGGCGTCAGCTACTACATTCGCCTTGCCCGGGTGATAGTTAATACCACAGTCGTAATCTTTTACCAGTTCAAGCCATCTTCTTTGTCTCATATTCAGATCTCTTTGTTCGAAGAAATACTTCAAACTTTTATGATCCGTGAAGATCTCACATCTCACACCATAGAGATGGTGTCTCCAAATTTTTAGGGCATGAACTACAGCTGCTAATTCCAAATCGTGGGTTGGGTAGTTCAGTTCGTGGGTCTGAGTTGTCGAGATGCGTAAGCTATCACTTTTCCTTCTTGCATCAAAACACAACCCAGTCCAGTCTTAGATGCGTCGGTATAGACCACATACCCCTTGTCTGCTTCTGGGACTGCTAGAACTGGTGCACTGGTCAATTTCTCTTTGAGTATTTGGAAACTCATCTCGCACTCGTCTGTCCAATTGAACTTGATTCCCTTCCGGAGTAGCTGGGTTATTGGCCTTGCAATCTTGGAGAATCCTTCGATGAATCTCCTATAGTAGCCAGCTAATCCTAGGAAGCTTCTAATTTCGTGCTGTGTTTTAGGTGATTTCCATTCTTGCACGGCCTCTACTTTGGCTGGATCTACTTTTATACCTTCAGCAGACACAATGTGTCCAAGGAACATAACTTCCTTCAGCCAAAACTCGCATTTGCTAAACTTAGCAAAGAGTCTTTCATTTCTCAAGGTTTGCAAAACCGTTCGTAGATGTTCCTTATGATCCTCTTCATTCTTTGAATAAATAAGGATGTCATCTATGAAGACCAAAACAAACTTATCCAAAAATGGATGAAATACTCTGTTCATGAGGTCCATGAACACGGCTGGTGCATTGGTTAATCCGAATGGCATAACTATGAATTCATAGTGGCCATATCTGGTTCGGAATGCGATCTTGGTACATCTTGAGTCATTTTCAGTTGGTGGTATCGACTTAAGATCAATCTTGAGAATACACCCGCTCCATAATTGGTCAAACAGTCATCAATTACGGGCAAAGGGTATTTGTTCTTTAGTGTCATCTTATTTAGTTCTCTATAATCGATGCACATCCTCAAAGAACCATCCTTCTTCTAAACAAACAAAGCAGTGCTCCCAAGGTGAAACACTCGGCTAATGAATCCCGGATCCGAAGCTCTTGGATTTGGATTTTCACTCTTCTAGCTCCTTTGGGGCCATCCTATAGGCGCCTTCGACCTTGGGGCTGATCACGGCTCCAAGTCGATGGTAAACTCAGGTTGTCTATTAGGAGGTAGTCTGGCGATTTCAGGAAACACGTCCGGAAATTCTCGGACAACTTCATGTCTTCTACCGCGCTTGGGTTTATCTTCATCGTTTAAATAAACAAGGAATGCATGGCATCCTTACGGTTCATCATCCTCCTAGCTTGTAGTGCGGATACTATCGGATTCTCCTTCCCATGCCGATCCCGTGAAAATCGTAGCTTCTTGTCGAGGAAAGTGAAGCGAAATTTTCCTTTCCTTCAGAGAATCGTGGAATGATTCCTAGCTAACCATCCATTCCTAGGATTATGTCTACATCGTCCATGGGTATTATGTTTAGATCGTTAGCCGAACCTTAAGTGATCTAATGTCAATTCTAGGTTCGAGCAAAAGTGGGTAACGGTCATAATCCCTCCTATAGGCGATGAGATTCTCATATCCCGGCTTGATTTTTTCAGACCTAAGGCTCGGCATTTCACGCATGATTTTGCAATGAAGGAATGCGGCACCCGTGTCGAGCAATACTATAACGGTGGGTTGAGGAGAACTCCCATACCGCCAAGTTTCCTCGGTTACATTAGCTCTGCCTCTGTCGGGCGTAGGCTCGAGCTTACCGAGGCCGACGGGCGACGGTCTCGCTGATTTGGTGGTTGTTGCTGGCTTTGTTCTTTGCCATTCTTGGCGTTAGCGCGATGGTTATCGCCTCTGTTGTTGTTGTGGCGGTGGCCGCCACCGCTTTGTTGCGGATTTGTTGTTGTGGCGGCCACCGCGGCTCTTGGAGTTGTTGTTGTTGGGTGGGGTGTTTGCCACCGGAGTTCTTGGGGTTGAAATTTGAACTAGCTGCGGTGGCCGAAGTCTGATAGCCCTCAATGGTGAGCATTGCCCGTTTGGTTCGGCCTTCCATCCGAGCGTGACATCGGGCAATTGTTGGCGTAATGCCCGTTCACCCCGCATTTGTAACGACTTACCACGTTTGCCGTGCACACACCCTGTGTGCTCTATGGCATCTAGGGCATTGAGGTGCCCTCGGTCGTCTGTGGTCCCTTGCGGTGGAGCATGAGCTGCTCTCTTCCAGCTTTGTCCTCTGCCGCGGGTTTCCTTGCCACGGCGCTTGTGACTTGCTTCTCCGTAGTTTCATGGTTGTTATTTCCGCGGTTGGGCTCCGATTCCCTTTTCCCTTATCCGACTTTCCGTGTGCACGAGGCGACACTGTCTTATTCTCGCTCATAGTCGCCTCAATATCCAAAGCTCGTGCTAGAGCTTGATTGTAAGATAGGTCTCCATGGGCGGCAAGAGACATCGTATCTCCATTCTTAGCCACCTCGAACTTTTCCGACATCTTCAAGTCGGTGTCTACTAGATCCGGCGCATATCTTGGCGTCTCGCAGAAGTGCGATCGTGGTCGATTCGGATAATTTTTCTTGTTTTAGCGGAAAATTCACGCCTCTTTCCCCTATAACTTTTGGGGATATACTTTTCGTCTGACTCTCTCTTGAAATCCTCCCACGAGAACTCTTCTAGTTGTTCACCAGAAGGTCTTCTTCCGGCCTCCCACCGTAAGTCACCGGTCCGATGGTGAAAGTAACACACGACATCCTTTCCTGTGCCGTGCACCTTAGGAAAGTGAAAATCCGTTCAATGGCCCTAACCCATTGTTCGGCTTCTTCCGGGCTCCCCTTTCCGTTAAAAACAGGAGGGTTTTGCCTCAAGAATAGTTCTTCGATCCTGCGATCGGGTTGAGGTGGAGGCGGTGGTTGGGGATTATCTTCTGGTTCTTGTTCGGGGATTCTACCCCTTCCTCTAGGTCTTCCTCGACCTCTGGGTCCTCTTTCTGGGTTTCTCCTCGGAGGCATTCTGCTATATAAAACATACCATCGTTAATTATTAAACGCTTACAACTTAACAAAATAAGGTTTTCATAGCTTCTTCTTAAAGCGATATAAAAGTAAAACAATTCATCCATAGCATAGACAATCTGTCACCAAAAGGCCCCACTTGGGTCAAAATATATGTGGATAGATAACGAGGTTTGTCAAAACAAGGTGTCTAACATAGAGAATCATAGAAAATTGAAATAACAGGTTTCGGGCCCATGGCCAAAAGAAAATCCAAGTCTTAGAACCATGGTATTGAAATAAAGGAAAGAGCTAGCACATGCTAGTCATAACAAGATGATTCTAATTAAAACATCGCCTAAGGTCTCCACGAGTTTCCTTCCTACTCCGCGTCTTCCTCGTGGTCTTCCTCCTTCGAGTCGTCTTCCTCATCGAATCGTCCTCACGAGGTCGTACTACGGATGGTCCCGCACGCTATTTTCCATCATCGGTATGTCGCGCAGGGGTCCAAAGTTATCCGCGCCATATAAGTCGTAGTTGTGGCGGATCGGACTGTAGCATACTCGGGTCGGGTCATATCCAGGGAAGGTATCTAATACTCTCATCCGCGCTGTCCGGCGGAAGGGCTCTTCGTCTTCGGGTGGTGGTGGATCGGATGCAGGTGGTAGGGGCGGTAGTGGCGGACGTACTGGGTGTCCAAAAACTGCTGGTGGCAACACGGGCTCTCCCAGGCTCTGGGGGCGTCTTGCCTATCCACCTCGTACATCCTACCCTCGTCCACTCGGTACAGGGGTATCACTGGATCAACCTGTCTCGGAACCTCAAGGTACAGCCACTCTGGCGACTCGTCACGCCAAGTGTACTCCCGTGGAGGGAGATAGGGTCCCATCGGTGCGGCTCCATAGATCTTGTACGTAAGTCGGTGACTCACGAACTGGCGGATCCCAATCAAATCATAACCTCGGGAATCACGATAGATGTAGTCTCCGATACCTCTCGGGCATAACCATCCCAGGTACAAGGGAGTATAGCTAGAAGTCTCTTGATGCCATCGTAGTCGGTTGCGCCATAGGCTCGGGCGCTCCTCCACAACCGAAGGTAGTACGCCAGAAACTCACCTAGGTCTTCCCCGGCGCACATCCAACATTCCCTATAGGTGCGCATCAGCTCCTCGGGTGGGGCATGAGGTCCGACCCTCCTCCTAGCGATATAGCGCATCTCCTCCATCTGCCACGGTAAAAGAAAAAGAAAAACTAACGTAAGCCAACTATCGTCATCTTAAAACAGAAAGGATAGCATAACGAGAAGCAACTAGGCTAGCGCTAACAATTCTATAAGGTAGGTATCATCATAATGTACAATATATATCACAACTTACCTTCTTAGTCTTATCCAAACATATACATATAGCTAATGATATCTTAACATACACTACGAGACCCTTGTCTTATATCACACACTTAAGCTAGAGTTTAACAGACTCTATCGTATTCTGGAGACAGAATTAGGGATTCTGTTCTTCATAACAAATGAAGATCAGTGCGTTAGGAGTACGTAGGTGCAAACCATGCGTAAATCGGAGTCCTAACGAGGGAGATCTAGCTAAAACAAATCTACTGCGCAGTCCAGGAAATTTGCGCGATTGTGCAAAAATATCAATCAAGGTGTATGTCGACGTGTCGTCTATCATCTTCGGGTTCTTAAGTCGAGGCTGCACATCCTGAAGCCGTAAGTGACGTCCATGTCGTGATTTGTGTTGCTGGTCACTTGTGTCGAAGTGATGATGGAGTGCCGACGTCATTCAGCTTAAAGGTTGGGGTCGTCCTCGTTCGTCCTTCTCGCTCGTCTTCCATCGTCCGTGCTCAAGGGTATCATTACTTTCATTCTTCCTATCGTTCTTTTGTTCGCATAAGGAAAAGAAGTTCGTACTTCTACGTTCTTTCACGATATGTGGGCATGCTCCTTAGAGTCTAAGTTTGTCTCATGATAACATATCATTCATCATAAATAAGATTTTGAAAGTCGGAAAGTAAAGTTTTATTTGCAAATTTGGAAGCATGATTTCAAAAGACAGTCATGACCAACTCATATACATATTAGAATGAATTCGTTCGTTTCATGTTGATCATTCGACTTGATACTACCATACACTTCCATCTCAATACTTGAGCAATTGCATTGGCAAAAAAAAAAAGTTTTGGAAAGAGTTTTCTTTCTCAACTTCAAAAATTTTCATAATAATAATATTTCTCAAAAGTTCCTCTAACTTGCTCATCATGCAGAAGTTTTCCATTTCATGAGTTTGAGAAAGAAATGCAGTTACCTTTTTCCCGGTTGAGCTCGATGTGATGGAGTGTTGAGAGGAGTCAGTAGGTTTCTAGAAGTCCAGTGACTCGATCTAGACTTAGAATAAAAGGTCTTGGGTTTTCAAAGAGCAAAAGCGCTCTGATACCACTTCTGTCACGACCCCATTCCGGACCAACCCGGACTGGAGGGCGACTAATACTAGGAGTAGTATTTTAGGGGATTACACGGGTAAAATAAAAATGCATAAGAATAAACTAACATGCTTGAGCAGAATATAAGGTGATGTTATAATGTTTTTGAAAAAGGTTTAGGCCATCGGACCCCAAAACTTGGCCTGATCCGATGGACCTCGATAGTTTGTAACATAAAGCATAAATAAAGGAGTTTCAGAGTATAGCAGCGGAAAGTGTGTGAATACATATATGACGATATGTATTCAAGGTATAACCCAAAAGTTTAAGTAAATCGGTTGGGGACACTGGACTCTCAACACATCCCCATCATCACCATCGAGCTCAACTGCACATTTAAAACAAACATGCGGGGCTAAGTACAAGAAATTGTACTCGGTGGACTTATGCCGAAAACATTTGATAATATTTGGATTACATCGCGATATCGAGTAAGTCGCGAGGTTTTAGTTAAAATGCCTGTCTTTACCAAATCATTCGGTTAGAAAACATAGCTTTGGCAGGCATTTTCTTGGTGTGTATGGTCCGTATCTCATAGTCACAATACATAATAATAAATAAATAAATAAGCGTCGAGAGGAGGCCTCCCATCTACGACGCCGTGACCGGCCGTAATCCGTCTGACAAAGACATCCTCTCTGCAAGCATATGTTAACACAACAGATAGTTCCAACCTTCACGCCAATCCTAGCGGGCATTTATCATCCCAAGACGGGACCCGACATTAAAAAGGTTGGGTGCTACCACAACAATTGATATAATAGTTCCAACTATCTCCACAACCTACCCGGCATAACAGATAGGATCCATACACAAAACGAAATATTTTGGCAAGTAATGCGAGAAAACATTTGTTAAGCGGTTGTAGGATAAGTCTTTGTAAATAAACTTATTTGAAATTAACGGTAAAGTCACGTTTAGTGGGGTGAAAAGGCCCACATTTTAAAGGTAAAGCCCACCGGACTACGGTTCGTTGTAAAAGTACTAGGTTCGATCGTTCGTCAAAATCCCGTCGTTGCGTTTGCGTCCACACTTTCGAAAAAGGCTTTAGTACGTCGCTCAAGTCTATCGAGACTCTCGAAACTTAAGATAACTTTGATATTTCATATCGATGTGAGACTGAATTCCTTAGTGAATTGATCGTCTCTAATACGTATAAGATTGACTTTTCTCGCCTCGCCGACGCGTTCAACGTATAAGTATTTTTTTTTTTCGATATATGGTTTCATTTATGAAATCCTTTCTTACTAATGAGGTATCATACTCAATTAGTATATCTTCGCAGCGTCTTGACGTATTGATAAGCGTATAATCGTGCGTTTGACTTTGAAAAGTCAACGAAGTCGACATTTGTCGACATAGTCGATGATTTTGACTTTTAAATAGTAATTTCTTACTATTTTGCTTTATAAATCGAATTTAATCGATCCGAAAGCGTAAAGTCCTATTCCTCGATTTATCTTGTAAATCAAGGACTTATAATTATTTTCGCATTTTAATAATTCTTTTATAATTAAAAAGCGTATTTTGGTTTTAAACGTTACAAAATGAGCGTTAGTCTCAAACATAGCAATCTATGTTTATAAAATTTTGTAATATTTGAAAACTGTCCAGAATATTAATTTACCAAAATTTATAATTAAACAGTTTTAAAAGGATTTAATATCCTTATTAATTATCGAAATTTTCGATAATTGTCCTAAAAATAGCAAACGACCCTTGAAAAATTTTCTAAACTAATATAGTGTATTATTATACACTATGGTCCAGAATATGAATTTATCAAATTCATATAGTACTGTTTGCTATTTATTTATATATATACATATATAAATATTCACGGTAATTCCAATAAATAGGGAATAATCATCCAAAAATTCCCAAAATTGGTATATACCTATTATAATATCTCAACATCAGTATATAATATTTTCATAACCCATAGTTCATCATAACTATTTATTTCAATATATAACAATATTTCACGGTAAATATGAGATAATTACCAAATAAATAGCAAAAATTTCTAAAATTCTAAATAAATTCCAACATCATTAAACATTATATTATAACATTGTAACATCATAACATCAACCAAACTAATTTAAATCGTCACCATATGAGCTTATGTTGCTCTCGGCTTTTTCGATTTATTTAGCATTTGGTTTTCAAAATTCAACAATTATATACTATGTTTATACACTATAGTATAGTAATATAACATCATAATATTTATCAAAACTAATTAAATCATCACCTTCAAGAGCATATCACTCACGGTTTATTTGATTTAATTTAGTATTTGATTTCAAAATTCTAATAATTTCACACAATGTATAAACAATATACTAAAGCATTAATACACCATTGCATGTTCAAAAATAAAATCATACACCAACCTATGAAATTTAAATGCTCACGGTAATTTTATAAAATAAAGTATATGATTTTCAAAATTCTAATTAAATCATAGAACATATAATCAAGGTTCTAAAGCACTAATATGTCATTGCATGCTTGAAATAAAATTATACACTAAGATACTTCATACATAGGCTCACGGTATTTTTAAAATTTAAGCTATGGTTTTCAAAATTTCTAAATCAATACTATAGTCTTAAATCATAACATAGATCAATAATACATGCTTAGAATATATCAAGAAGTATTCGGTCATCATCCAACATTTTATAGCATTTTGAAAATTATTTCTAATGCATACTATGGTTCGAAAATCATGAATATATAGGTTACATCCTTACAACATTTCATATATAACATCTCATGTTCATGCTTATATTTTCAAAATAAAATCAACAAGGACATAGACATAACCATAGCTCATGCTCAAGAACAATTAAACACATATATAAACTATATAAAACTTTGAAACCTACATATATCTAAAACAGTTTGAAATTTTCGGTTTAGAAGAGTGAATAATCGAAGCTATTGGTCCTTGGTTTACCTTTGAAATGGAATAGAATGACAAGTACAATGTGGATGTCCAAACTTGGTGGAGAAATGAAGAAGAAGGAAGAAGAAAATCTGAAAATGGGGGAGGGATGGCTCTCGATTTTTGGCTGAAGAAGATGGAGAGTAGAGAGTGTTTTGAGAGAGTGTTTAGTGTTGGAAAAGTTTGGAATGAGTGAGTATGAGAGAAGTGAAGAGTCTCTCCTATTATCTCTCCTCACTCGATTTTGGCAAGGAAGAGGGGCAAAATCTGCAGCCCTTGGGAGTAGTATAGGTGATGATTGAAGTGTGTTAAAAGAGCTATTCATGTATTGGGCAATTTTAAAAGTAGAAATCATTTGCATGGGGAAGAGATGGAATCGGTAGCATGGGGGGTTCAAGGGCTGATTTTAATTTCTAATTACACATAATATATGTATTAATCATAGTATAGATCATAGATATATAATACATGCCATAAAATAATTAAATCATCACTTATGCAATTTTCAAATTACCGATAACAATTATTGAAAATAGGATTAAAAATATAAATTACACCTATTATTGATACTCATGTAATTTTCGTCCCAAATATACATATATATATCATAATACATGCTTTAGATATTAAATAATAGCATAGGATAAAATTATTACACATTTCATGAATTAAAACCCTAATTTGAAAGTTTGGGTTTCAATTTTATAAAACTGAATCCTTCGATTTTGTGGCTGGAAATCTGATTTAATGCTTAATATTATTCATATATATCATATTATAAAGTTTAGATACCATAGGATAATTTAATGGTATCATTTCATGTGATAAAACCCTTATTTATAAGATTAGGGTTTTGAAATTGTAAATAAGAAATATCGAGTTTTAATACTCAAATATTGGTTTAAAAAATAATTAATACTGTAATTATACAAAATAATAATAGGAATTAATTATTTTAATTTTCCGAGCATTAAACTCATTTTCAAAACATCTCTAGACGTTAACGTTCAAAACGTCTCAAAGCGTTCAAATCGACTCATCTCAAAATGGTCGCAGTAACTTCATACTTACTAAGTAAATATATTCCATTTAATAAAGGAATTAAGATGGAAATTAATTCCAAGCTTCACCGCTCGAAATTTTCATGAAAAGGCGGCGTTCGATCTGCGTTTGGCGTTTAAAAATATTGATGAATCATTTCGTAATATTTCAACCTTTAATTCACAATCCTTATTGAATTACGAAAAGGAATTCGTTATAACGATATCGTATCGAAGTCACAAGATTCGATGTCGTAAAAGTTAATACACAAAAAACCACAATTACGGGCTCAGAATACCGTAATCGTATATTCGTTTCTTTGGAATATTACAAATAATGCACTATATTAATTTAGAAAAAATTTCAAAAGACATTTGACATTTTTTTTAAATTAATTATCGAGTTTTCGATAATTAATAAGGATTTTTAAATCCTTTTTAAATCAGTTTATTAATAAAATATTTGTTAAATTAATATTCTAGACAAAATTAAATTTTACAAAATTTTATGAACATAGAATGCTATGTTTGAGACAAACGTTCATTTTATAACGTTTTAAAACCGAAAATATGCTTTTTATTTATAAAAAAGTTTATTAAATGAGAAACTATTTATAAGTCCTTGATTTACGTGATAAATCGAAAAATAGGACTTTATGTTTCCAAATCGATCAAATTCGATTTATAAAGCGAAATAGTGAAATTACTATTTAAAAGTCAAAATCGTTGACTTTGTTGACCGTGTTGACTTTTAAGTCAAATGTACGATTTTACGATTATAAATCGTCGGTCTTGGCGAAGATATACTAATTGAGTATGATACCTCATTAGTAAGAAAAGATTTCACAAATGAAATCCATATATCGAAAAACGTGCTTATCGTTGAGCGTATCTCGAGGATCGAGAATAATTGATTATATCGTGTTAGAGGCGTATTGAATTCACTAAGGAATTCATCTACATCGATATGAAATATCGAAGTTTATCTTAGTTTTTGGAAGTCTCGAGAGACTTGAGCGACGACTAAAGCCTCGCTTTTTCGTAGTAGGTGTGGGCCGCAAACGCAATGACGGGACTTTGACGAACGAACCAACCTGGGACTTTTACAACAAACCTTAGTCGGTGGGCTCTTTTCTTACCTCACTAATGTGGGCTTCTTATCTTTAAAATGTGGGCCTTTTCACCCTACCGAAATGTGACTTTCTTGTTATACCAAATGAGTTTATTCTGACTTATTTTACATCTGCTTAACATATGTTTCTTGCATTACACCGCCAAAATATTTCGTTTTGTGTATGGATCCTATCATTTGCCGGGTAGGGTGTGGAGATAGTTGGAACTATTATATCATTTGTTGTGGTAGCACCCACCTTTTAATGTCGGGTCTGTGTCGGATGATAAATGCACAGCTAGGATTGGCGTGAATGTTGGAACTATCTGTTGTGTTAACATATGCTTGCAGAGTATTTGTCGCGTTGTGACGAGATTATGGCGGTCACGGCGTCGTAGATGGGAGGCCTCCTCTCGGCGTTTATTATTTATTATTACTATGTATTGTGACTATGAGATATGGACCATACACACCAAGAAAATGCTCGGCGAGCTATGTTTATGTTAAAAATGATTTGGTAAGCCTGAGGCATTTTAAATAAAACCCTTGTGACTTACTCAATATTGGCAGCGTAATCCAAATGTTATCAAATGTTTTCGGCATAAGTCCACCGAGTGCAATTTCTTGTACTTAGCCTGCATGTTTGTTTTAAATGTGCGAGTTGAGTTTCGATGGTGATGATGGGGAATGTGTTGAGGAGTCCAAAGGTCCTCGACCGATTTATCTAGAATTTATGGTTTATACCTTGAATGCATATCGTCATATATGTATTCACACACTTTCATTGCTACATTCGAACTTCTTTATTTATGTTTTATGCTTGTGACCGTTGAGGTCCATCGGATCGTGCCAAGTTTTGGGGTCCGATGGCTAAACCTTTTCAAAACCATTATGACATCATCTCATATCTTTGTTCAAGCATGTTAGTTTATTTTATGCATCTCTATTTTATCCATGTAACCCCTAAAATACTACTCCTAGTATTAGTCGCCCTCCAGTCCGGTTGGTCCGGAGTGGGGTCGTGACATTTTTAAATCCTTTTTAATCAAGAATAATAATATATTATATGTCTAAAAAATTATTTTAGACATAATTGAATTTTCGAGAATTATTAAACATAGTATATTATGTTTAAGACGAAATGTTATATTAAATAACGTTAGAAATATAAAATAATGTTTAAAGTATTAAAAGATTAATATTGTAATAACCCGCAGTTTTAAAAACCTAAATACGGTCTTTAAAACCCGAAAAATAGAATTTCGCCGTGAAATCAAATCAAATTTGAAATCCAATATGATTTCAATTATTCTGAAGGAATGAATTCCTGTTATACATTCACTTAAATTCGTGAATGTAAGAAACGAAGTTTTAAATTATATCGACAAGACATTTTAACGTCGAATGCATATCGATTGTTGAAAGTTCACGATATTTTCTAAGCAATCAAGCTTAGAATTATATTCCATTATTAATGGAATATTTTAATAGTCGATTACGATTATTTACGACCATTTCAAAGATGAGACGATACGTAACGTTTTGAGACGTTTTCAAACGTCAACGTTTAGAGATAAAACGAACGATGGTTTTAATGATCAAGAAACTATAGGAATTTATTTCCTATGATATTTTTATGATATTACAGTATTATTAAGCATTTAATTAATGCTTGAACGTTAGAATTTATTAAAATCCCAAACCTAGTTCGAAAACCCTATATTTTCGAAAACTAGGGTTTTTATTTTGCAAACAACATCTTTTAATTAGGATATGATTATTAAATGATATCATGGTATTAATAAACATTAGATAGTGCTAGAACTTGGTGGATTATTATTTTTGAACACCTTGCAAATTTCGAAAACCCTAAGATTGATTAATTAGGGTTTTCTTCGAAAATTCATGCCATTATTATATCCTATGATATTAATTATCATCTAAATCATATACCATGGTGTATATACCTATTAATGGTATGAAATAAAATTTTAACCTATGGTATGGCCTAATGACCGAGAGCTATTTTCTTTTTTTGTACAATGTTGAATTAATTCATTTTCTCCACTCTTGCACTATAAATATATAATGTATATATATTCAGATTTTGTGGGAGTCTCCCATATATATGTATATATTTTAGCTATTTCCAAGATATTGTGTAAGACACTAATGATTGGGAACCCATTAGTGAATAAACTAGTAATAAAATGTGAAGAGTCTCATGTGTGTATTGGGGGAGGGGGACCGAGAATGAGGAGGCTATAGGGGGGGTCTTGCTTCAGTTTTTATTTCATTTTCACTCTACACTCAAACACCCCACCCTCATCTCTCTCCAAACCACTCATCTCTCTCAAGAAAAACCCATTCTCCTTCTCCATTTTTTCTGTGAAAACCGAGAGCTCCACACCTCCTCCAAGCTTCATTTTTCTCTTCTCTTCTTCCATACCACACCTCAATACTTTGTACCTTGTCCATTTAATCTATATCAACAAGGTAGAAGTCGATTCAACCATTCTTGCTTCCTTTTGAAAACTGCCGAAAGCAATGCAAGAGCATTTCATGTGTTCTTGAGTTGTATTTTGAAAGATTTTGAGTATGCATGTTGTTTGTGATGGAAAGATGTATAGATGTTGGTGTTCTTATTTTTCTAAGTCTTGCATGTATGATCTAATATAAAAATCTTATGAATCTATGGTTATGTATTGTTCTAAGAATGTGTAGCATGATAAGTTGAGATTGTTACATGTTTTAAAAATTTTCGAAACATGTTGAAAAATGTTGTTGATGATCGAGGCTTGAAGGTATGAATTAGAGCATGATTTATAAATCTATGATGTTATATGTGTTCATAGTATTTATTTCAAAATTTTAGAAAAAAATTCCATGCCCAATTTCTTATTACAACCGAGAGCATATGAAATATAAGTGGGTGTATGATTTTATTTTTGTACATGCAATGTGATATTATTGATTTATGATGTATTGAGAATGCATATAAATTATTTGAGAATTTTTAGAACACTCTTGCTATTTTATTTCATAAAAACCGAGACTTATATATATAATATGTGAGTGATGAATTTTTATTTAAGACATGCAATTGCATATAGTGAATCTATGATATTATGAAAGTCCATAGCCTTTTATTTGAAATTTTAGAAAAATTCCTACCTTAATTCCCAAAATGACCGTGAGCCATATATGTATATATATGTGTATGATTTTATTTTATAACATGCAATGATGTTTTATTACTCTAGAGCATGAATTTTATACACTATGATTTAATTGAAAATTTTAAGAAAAATCCTACCTATTCTTTTCAAAAGGACCGAAGCTATATATATATATATAAGTTGATGTATAATTTTCATTTAGAACATGCAAGTATATATTGTTGATTCAAGATGATATATATATCTTTTGTAAATTGTTGGGAATTTTTAGAAAATCTTATCAATTATTTTGAAGAATACCGAAGCCTATATATATATAAGTTGATGTGTGATTTTTATTTAGTACATGCAATGCTAAATTATTAGCTTAGAATATGTTTTATGCATTTTATGTTGTTATTAGAAATTTTGAAAATCAATTACCTATCTTATTCAAATAAACCAAGAGCTAAGCTCATTATGGTGATGAATAAATTGGTTTTGATTGTTGTTATGTTGAAATGTTGCTACAATATGATTTATGAGCATATAATGACTTTTGGAAAATTTTATAAAATTGTTTGATGAAAATTTTGAAGAGGCCGAGAGCTATGGAGCCATTTGTATGATATAACATTGTTATATCATGAATTACGTAACATAAATATGTCATGGACTAATGCTTGGACCTTATATTAATTTATTGAAGTTTTAGAAAAAATTGTTGGGCATTTGTTTTAAAAATGCCGAGACCTTATGGATTAAATAAGGTGATGATTGATTAAAGTTTGGTTGATATTATGACATATTAATGACCATAGTGTATAATAATACACTATATAAATTTAGAAAATTTTTGGATATTATTTGGTAATTTCTTATAATTACCGAGAATATCTAATAATTTTTAAGGATTTTTAAATCCTTTTTAATCAATTTTACTAATAAATTATATGTCTAATATTATTTTAGACATATTTGGAAATTATGAGCAATTTTCGAAAAATAATTAGTAGATAAAATACAAAATAGCCGTGAGCTATTTTTTTTTTAAAAAAAAAATTGAAATAAGGATTTTAAATCCTTAAATTCATTATTTATAATGAATTATATGTTTAAAATTATTTTTTAAACATATTAAAACAGTTTATATAAAGAAATCAATTGGAAATTGATTTTCGAAAGAATTTAATATTAAAGTATAACTTAGTAATTAAATTACTAAGAAAAGTCAAAATTGTTGACTTTTGAAATCAGCGTATGAAATACGCTCGATAAATCACGCTAATCTGCGTAAGACGATCAATTACTAATGACATCACGTTGATATGAAAGGATTTCATATTTGAAGTCGTGAAATCGAAAAACGTGAAAAGGTTGGACCATTTACCAAGAGGGTAAATTAGTAACTTCGATACATATCTCGTCTCTATCGAAGAACGAGAAATGTTAAGATGATCTGGCGTTTGAGAAACTAATTAAATTCATTAAAGAATTGATTCATATCGATATGAAATATCGAATCTTATTATAGATCGTGTAAGTCTCGAATTACGTAAACAACGCACTAAAACACCCTTTTATATATAAAGGTGTGACGACGCACCACCGGACGCGTTGACAAGTGTTTAACGTTAAAGACGAACAATAATTTCCGGTGGGCTTTATTACTAAAACAGAACAACTTTGTCGCTTTCTTTTCAACTATCTTTGTTTACGATGCTTTCAACTATTGATAAAATTGTTTAAATGATTACACCCAAAATGTTTACGTTTTGTGTATCGTATCCTATCCATGAATGATGTGACGTTGTTGGGTTATACCCAATTTATAAATGGAAATCGATATCGGATCCTATGCCGGAAGGCTTATACCTGGCTAGGATTAACGTGTACACTGATGGTGACTGTGTGCTGTAAGGACAATTCACGGCCGGTCACGGGGTCGTAGAGGGAGGCCTCCCTCACGACTTTCGACAATGATAAGATGGTGGAATGATAGTAAGGGATATGGATCGTACACACCAAGAAAATGCTTGGCCAAGCAACTTTTATGAACTCATAAAAATATTTTAGTAAGCACAAGGCATTTTCAAATAAAACCCTTGTGTCTTACCATTATATTGGCAGAGTAATTCAAAGAAATTAAAATGTTTTCGGCATAAGTCCACTGGGTACAAATTTTTGTACTTAGCCCTGCATGTTTGTTTTAAATGTGCGAGTTGAGCTCGGATCTTGATGATGGAGGAGTGTTGAGGAAGTCCATTGTCCTTGATGTTTGTTAGGAATTGTTAACCTTGAATACGTATCGTCATATATGTATTCACACACTTTCCGCTGCAACTCTGAACTGTTTTATTTTTATGTTGGTTGATAAGATAATGTGATCTGTGAAGTCCTTCAGATCGTAATATCCTTTGGATCTGTTGGCTTAAACCTTTTGATCCGAAATGTTATAAATGTATGTTTGATCCTAAGGTCTATATTCTCACATGGTAAGCCTTGTTATGATAGTTTCCCGTATCCCTGAATACTATTCCTAGTATTAGTCCGCTCACTCCGGGTTATCCTGGGTGTGGTCGTGACAAATATTGAAAGAAAATATTAATCAAGTTTATCGATTTGCGTAAAAAATCGATAATTAAAGCTTTATGAAAAGAAATCGATTGAAAATCGATTTATATTGAATTTAGATATTAAAAATATGATTTATTAAAGAATTGTTAAGAAAAGTCAAAATGGTTGACTTTCGAATTGACGTCTGAAATCGTTAGTTAAATACGCTCGTGAAAAACGTATTACTTTTATAAGAATATCTCAATTGTGAGAAAAGATTTCAAAATTGAAATCATTTTATCGAATAACGTTACTATACGTTAATTATTTAACCTAAAAGGTTAAAATGAGACTGTAGATCATATTACGTCTCTCTCGAAGTACGAGAATTGTTTTTACTGAAATACGTATTGAAACGACGTATTAAAATTCATTAAGACTTCGAATTATTATATTATTTATCAAAGTTGAATAAACTTTGAAAATCTTGAAAAGCATGCCAACGTACTAAACGTAAATTTTGCGTAAAGGTGGGACGTGAAGGCTCACAAACAATGAGGAAAAAACACGCATATCGAGAATTAACGTTCGAAAGTAGAGGTGGGCTTTACTATACTCGAAATGATAAACCTTTATCAAATAATTTATTTATGATGCTTTATTGCAAACAATATTTATGAAATGATTTATTTAATTACCTGCACAAAATGTTTATGTTTTATGTATGTATCCAATCCATGATATTTGATGCATAATATTGGGTAGCTCCACTTTATGACATCTTGAATTCGTATCCTTGTAAGTACCCACAATGATGATGGAGAATTCAGTATCTGTCTTTGAGATAGCAAGGATTTTGTGCAATCGATTATTTGTGAATGTGTCTTTGAAAGGGTGCTCGGCGGTCATGGCGTGAGAGAGGAGGCCTCCTCTCAGTGAATTATTGTTGGGTGAATTATTGTGGTGGATATGGATCATACATCGTGGAAAAATACTTGGCGCGATATTTATGGAAAAATGACGAAAATATTTAGTAAGCACAGTATTTCAAATTAAAACCTCGTGTATTCTTGTGATGGGGTGAGTAATTCAAAATTGATAAATTATTTTGGCATGAGCCAGGTGCATTCTTGTACTCGACCACATATTGTTTTAAATGTGCAGATTGGTGATGATGGTGATGGAGAAGAGATGTTGAGTAGTCAGAGGTCTTTTGGGTATTTATTATGTTTGAAAGAAAGAACCCTTGGATGTATATCGTCATATATGCATTCACATGCTTTCCGCTGCATATTTTGAATATTATTGTATGTTGATATTGACAGTCGAATCTGTCCAAATTATCGAATCTTCTGTTTAAGGACTTGTAGCCTTATATCTGTAAATAACTTTTGCCTTGTAAATAAGGTTGATTATCGAAGTTCGATAAGTATTATTTTGAAGTCTTTGATTATTCTTATTAAATGTGTTATATTCATTTCCAAGCTCAATTTCTCTAATCATCCTTTGGATTAGAGGCGTAACAGTGGTATCGGGCGGTTCTTTGTTTGAACCCTAAACTTTCTTTCAAAAGTTAAGTCTAGATTGAGTCACTAGACTTCTAGAAATCATCGACTATGCTCAACACTCCATCACATCCATTTCAATAGGAAAAAGGTAAATTATTTTCTCGTCTTTGAAAGCGAAATTTGAGATTTATGAATTTGATTTGGTGTCGATAGAACATTATCGACAAATGAAATGAGAAGGTTGTAAATAACCATGGTTGATTGATTGAAAATCTTTACAAGAAATCGTATGTTTAAAGCGAACTATGTTAAGTCATATTTTGAAATGTTATTCTTGATTCTCAATATTGTTTTGATTAATGACTATGTCATCCCAATTGGAACATAGCCGTAATAAGGAGCATGATCCCTTATTGAAAAGAACATAGACGAACAAATGTACGAACATCTCCTTTTCTTTCGAGAACTAAAGAAACGAGCTCAGAATAAAAGCTAAGGCTTTCCACCACGTTTGAAGTAAACCCAGAGATTACCTCGACTCGGCGGACCAGTTGATTGCATCGGCATTGCGCGACCTCAAATTGACCCACCTTGGCGTCGACCTGGGCGTTTACTTTGGTGTCAACCTCGACATCCACTTTGAGTTCGGAGAGTTCATCTCGGCAATTCACGACGCCGTTTTTCACCTCGGCAAAACCACTTCGGAAAGTCGACATCGTTACGACTAATCCGAGCTTGGCCATTTATTTCAAGTTCGGCGATTCATTTCGATTGACCAGCTGACTACCCCATCACCTCGTCACTTTGGCCTTGGCAGTCCACCTCGGCAACGGCATGCACGACCTTGGTGTCGGCATTGCCTACGATCTCGGCGCGAACGCGCGAAAATTTCCTGCTTCGCGCAGTGTTTTTGTTTGGATCCGTTCTCTTTCGTTCGGACTCCGATTTGCACATGGTTTTCGCCTACGTACTCCTAACGGACTTTGCTATATTACTTATGAAGGACAGATTCCCTGTTTCCTTCTCCAGAATTCACGAGAGCCAGTAGAATCTAGCTCATAGTTTTATAGAACTAGAATTTAGTTATATGATAAGATTTCTTTTTTTTTGCTGCTAGATAGCAAGTTTCCTAGCATGGTAGGAAAGCTAAAACGTACGTTGTATATGAGAACAATTTCCGTATAACATTTATCTGTTTATCAGAGGTGTTTGGATTGTTTATCTGCTTTATAGACCTGTCCAGTTTATTCTTTTTGCTTAACATACGCGTTAAGTTTAGTTTACCTGTGTAACGGATATCTTTATTTAGTTGTCTTATGCTCGGTTATGCATGATGATGGCGAGACCCGACATACTACTAGGCGAGGCTAGGACCAAGGGCCACCCCAGTGAGATTATTCATAGGTACCATGGTTACCGGATGTCTTTGGGAGATGATCTCGGAGAGTTTCTCATGCCTACCTTCGTCGTTGGAGGAGGCGACGAGCATGGGTGGTGATTTCGATGGTGTCAGCGCCTTGGCCCGGTTACTGGATAGATTGGGAGGACTACGCTGGAAGTGTCGAGATTATATCTACCGTCTGGTGGTGACTATAATGCATTAGCGGATCTACCGAGATTTGTAAGCCATTTGACGTCGTCTTGACATCTGAGGGTAGCACCGAGGGACCGTACCTCCTCAGGGAGTATACATGGCGTGATGAGTCACGGGTGGCTTTACTTGGAGGTACCTCGGCGAGTGGACGGTAGTACCAGTTCTGGAGGGCGGGTAGGCTTGCGAGTGAGAAGCGTCTCGACCCGAGCTTTGGGGATGCCAAGTTTCCCTTTGTCGATTGGACACCCCATACACCCACCGCTCCCGATCTTGCCGCCCATGAAAGCACCAGTACCGCCAGCTGAGCCATACCGACAGACGGCCAGGATGAGAGTATCAGACGCTCGTGATGACCTCAGTCCAATCCGCGACATCCATATGGTTGGGGATGATGGAGCGGGACCATCCAGAGTTCGCCGACGTGAGGACGACTCGGATGATGACGATTAGGATGACGACTCCGACGATGATTCAGACGATGAGGAGGATCCTGAGGAGGATCAGTATGACTATGAGTGATATACCTGATGACGAGACTAGCTAGATCTTAGTCCATATGTATATAGATCTGTATGTGTGTAGGTTGCTTTTATGTTTTAAAAAAAAAAAAGGAAGTGAACACTAGTATTTTGTATTATTATGTAAACCCGTATGTTGTTCTATGGGTTAAGCTTTTGAAATGCCATCTTATGTACATTATTTCTTTGTATTAACTGTTTGTACAAAATAGTCCTCTTTGAGGCACAATTTTCTGATGTATATATATGATAACCCCGAAGCGGGCTTTTGCGGCAAAAATGATTTTTGTGATAAAGATAAATGGCTTGGTTTAAAGATGCTTTACAAAAAGGATTGTATGATGATATTATATATGTTAGTTGTGAAAATAATTTTTAATATTTACCGTATGTTTAAACAACAAGAATGCCGCCTAGAAGGGATCCGCACAAAGAGGTAGGGGAAGAGGTAGAGGCAGAGGAAGAAATCTTGTACCAGAACCTGCTAATATACCACCACCACCTCCACCCGATCGTAGGATCGAGGAATTATTTCTTAGGCAGAACCCACCTTCTTTTGATGGGAAAGGAAGCCTGGATGATGCCGAGCAATGGATAAGGGCTATGGAAAGGATCTTTGATTTTCTTGATGCACAAGCGAGGCGGTGTCTGTATTACCTTTCAGTGGACAGGACCTGCGACTTTTGGTGGGAAGCCGACGGAAGATCTTCTGCGGGAGCGGATGAATGAGTTCACTTGGGAAGAATTTAAAGGGGCGTCAGATGAAATACGTTCGAAAAGTTATCGGAAAAGAAGGAACATGAATTTTATAATCAAAGCAGGAGAAGATGTCCGTGACGATTACGATCGCATTTTCTGCGATATGTCCAGATATGCCCCTGATCAAGTAAATACGGATATGAAGATGACAGAAAAATTTAGGTCTGGTTTGAGGTCAGAGATAAGAATGTCTCTAGCCAGTCATGGAGACCTGACTTACACCAAAGCTCTTGGACGAGCTCTGGACATCGAGGCAGCTATGCGAGAAGAGAAGTCAGTTCAAACACGGACATCGAATCTGAGGGACAAAGGGAAGAGAAATGGGAAGAAATTTTAGTAACGATGTCGGGAAGTTTGATAATACCAATAACAAACGGCCTTGCAAGAAACAAGGTACCTCAAGGCGGGGATGGAAAAAGCCAGTCTTTTCCCCTCCGACGGGAGGACCACAAGAGCAGACCAGGGCTCTCGCTTGCCAGTGCCAAAGTTTCACAAAGGAGTTTGCCATTTGGTAAATTGCTTTAAGTGCGGAATGAAGGGCATTACACAAATAGTTGCCGGAGATACGCACGGGGCGATGGAAAGCTAAATCAACTGGCAATGCCCAACCCTCATGGCTATTCGGTTTAATTTCACGAAAAGACCATACCACAACAACAACAATGGCAACAACCTCGGCAGCAACAACAACGACAACCACCGCAGCGGCGTAATCAGCAGCAACGCCAACAGCAGCAGACACAATAAAATCAACAGAGACAGGCGCCGTCATCCCTCACGGCTCAAGCGAGCATATGCTCTGGGAGGCAAAATGAACAAAACCAGGGAAACACGGCGGTATGGGAACACTTTTAACGCACCTGTTATACTTTTGTTCGATACGGGTGCATCACATTCTTTTGTAGCAAGAACATGCGTTGATCTATTGGAACTTAGATCTGAAAAAGCAAATCAGGATATGAGAATCTCTTCACCCATAGGAGGGATCATGACTGTTACTCATATTTGCTCGAACCTAGAGTTGAACTTAGGAACACTTAAGATTCGACAAATAACAAACATAATACCCATGGGTGATGTAGATATAATTTTGGGAATGGATTGGTTAGCGAGAAAATCATGCTACGATCACATGTAAAGAAAGGAAAATTTCATTCCATTTTCTGGCAAGAAGCTACAAGCTTTACGGAATCGACATGGGAAAGAAAATTCCGATTATATCCGCGCTAAAGGCAAAAAGAATGATAAACAAGAAAGGAAGTCAGGCATTGCTTGTTTATCTGAATGGGGAGGATAAAACGGAGATAAAGATCGAAGATGTGGAAATGGTTGGGAATTCACGATGTCTTTCCGAAACTTTACAGGATTACCCCCGACTGCGGTTGGAATTTACCATCGACACGGGCCGGATCACTCGATGTCGAGGGCACCGTATCGAATGGCTCCAAAGGCTGGAAGAATTGAAAATCCAATCCAAGAGCTATTGGACCTAGGTTTTATCGCACCTAGTGTTTCACATTAGAGCACCGTGCTATTTGTTAAGAAAAGGATGGATCCTTGAGGATGTGTATAGAATACCGAGGCTGAACAAAATGGCGCTCAAAACAAGTATCCACTTCCAGGATAGATGACTTGTTTGATCAGCTAAGAGGAGCTAGCGTGTTCTCGAAAATCGACCTCAAGTCGGGCTATCACCAACTTAAAGCGGCTGAAGGCGTGTCAAAGACCTTTTCGAGCGATATCGACCACTATGAATTTAAAGTTGTGCCATTCGGATTGACTAATGCGCTGCGATTCATGGATCTTATGAATAGGTGTTCCATCCATACCTGGATAAATTTGTCTTAGTCTTCATAGACGACATTCTCATCTATTCGAAAAATGAAGACGAACACAAGGAACACCTCAGGACAGTGCTGCAAACTTTGAGAGATGAACAACTTTTTGCTAAGTTTAGCAAATGTGAATTTTGGCTAAAGGAAGTAATGTTCCTTGGACACATTGTGTCGGTAGAAGGATTAAAGTTGATCCGCCAAAGTAAAGCGGTCCAAGAATGGAAATCGCCAAAGACACAAAATGAGATTAGAAGTTTCTTGGGATTAGCGGGTTACTATCGGAGATTCATTGAAGGATTCTCAAAGATAGCAAGACCAATAACCCAATTACTCAGAAAATGAATTAAATTCACATGGACTGATGAGTGTGAGGCGAATTTCCAGATACTCAAAGAAAAGTTAACTCACGCCTGTACAGCGGTTCAGCGAGATAAAGAATACGTGTTCTATCTGATGCTTCCAAAATGGATTAGGTGTGTGTTAATGCAAAATGGAAAAGTGATAGCCTATGCATCTCGACAACCGAGACCGCATGAATTGAATTATCCAACACATGATGCGGAACTAGCGGTGGTAGTACATGCCCTAAAGATATGGAACATCGTCTCTACGGAGTAAGATGTGAAATCTTTACCGATCATAAAAGTTTGAAATACTTTTTCAAGCGAGAGATCGAACATGAGACAAGGAGATGGCTCAAATTGGTAAAAGACTACGACTGTGGTATAAACTATCACCCGGGCAAGGCGGATGTTGTAGCCGATGCCTTAAGTCGTAAGAGTCAAAACAAATTGGGATGTCTCTTCACAAATGAAGAAAAACTCATTGAGGAGTTCGAAAGGATGAAGATCGAATTGATTGAACAACCAGAGACGATCACGAGTTGTATTGCTACACTCACATTGACGTCTGATTTAAGAAAAAGAATCCTTGAAGGACAAAGGATGGAGGAAAAGTTAGAAAAAGCAAGAGCCAAAGTAAGGACGGAAGGACTGAAGAATTTTCAAGAAGCACCAGATAATGCTTTATTATTTGAAGGAAGGTTGTGTATCCCAGACAACAACAATCTTCGGAATGAAATCATGAGTGAAGCTCATGACACACCTATCTGACCCATCCAGCGGTACTAAAATGTACCAAGATTTGAAGAAAAAGTTCTGGTGGGAAGGTATGAAAAGAGACATAGCCTCTTTTGTAGAGCGTTGTCTTGCTTGTCAACAAGTAAAAGCATTACACCAACGTCCTTACGGAAAACTACAGCCTTTGGGAATACCCGAGTGGAAATGGGAAGACATAGCTATGGATTTTGTTACGGGTTTACCAAAGCCTAAGAGAGGAACAACGATATATGGGTAGTAGTGGGCAGACTCACCAAATGTGCACATTTACGCCAATTGAGACACTCACGGATCGATAAGCTAGCTGTTGTATGTAAAAGAAATTATGCGCCTACATGGAGTACGAAAACTATCACATCGATAGTGATTGAAAATTTACTTCAAGATTACGGACTAGCTTACAAAAGAATTGGGCGCGGTTAAACTTCACAGACAACTTTTCACCCTCAGACCGATGGACAATCGGAAAGGACGATCCAAACACTTGAAGATATGTTGAGAACAGTAGTGTTGGATCGAGGTGCAAAATGGGAAGAGGTTTTACCCTCATCGAATTTGCCTACAATAATAGTTATCAGCGTTTATCAATATGGCCCGTATGAAGCTTTATATGGAAGAAAATGCGATCACGCTTTCTTTGGGATGAAGTGGGTGAAAGAAGAATCTTAGGGCCCGGCGCTATAAGCGAAATGATTGAGATCGTTCGCCAAATTAGGCAAAGAATAAAAAGCTCAAGATAGACGAAGTCTTACCGACACGCCAAGATCCGAGCTACATTTGAAAATGGAGATAAAGTCTTTTGAAGGTCTCTCCATCTAAAGGGATTATAAGGTTTGGAGTAAAGGGAAAGTTAAGACCCGTTTTATTGGACCATGAAATCCTAGAAAGAATAGGCCCGATGCTTATAGGTTGGCTCTTCCGCCTAGCCTAGGAAGCGTCATAATGTTTTTAACGTATCACAACTCGGAAAATGCGTGTACGATCCGAGCATGTGATCCATCAAGACGGCGTGATCCTCAATCTAGATATGAGCTATAATGAAGAACCTCGGCTATTCTAGACCACAAGGTTCAGCAATTGAGAAACAAATCGATTCCACTAGTCAGTCTTGTGGAAACATCATGAAACAAGAGGAAGCCGTGGGAGCTTGAGGATGCGATGAAAGAAAATACCGATCTTTTAAAGTATGTAAATTTCGGGACGAAATTTCTTTAAGGGTGGAATGTAATACCCGATTAGGGATGGCAACGATCGGGACCCGATCCAGATCCGTGGATCGAATCCATTTTAAGGATCGGATCATCAAAAACTGGACCCGACGGATCCGGACGGATCTGGAGCATATCTCAATTTTTCGGATCGGATCTAGAGCAAGGTTTTAAGACCCGGATCCGGTCTAGATCCGCCCGTGGACCCGCCATATATATATATATATATATATATATATATATATATATATATATATATATATAATTTTAATATACTTAAATTAGTTAACCTACTTTTATTTGTGCGCCGTGATCGCAACTCTCGACTCGACCTCTCAATCTCATTCTAATTTCTCAATTCTCATTCCAAACCCTTGAAGAGCCCAAGCCGCAGCCTCCTCCGCCGTCTCCTCATGATCTCCTCCACGACTTCCACCTCCGCCTTCTCGCCGCACTCTCCACCGCCGCCTCCTCCATCTAATCTCTATCCCCGCCGCTTGTCGTCTCTTCCACCTCCTCCACGTATTCCTCCACCGACCACCGCTCGTCTCCTCCTCCACACCCTTCTGCTCGTCGCCTCCTCCACCTTCTCCACCGCCGATTCGCGATTCCTTCTTCATCGGACCACCGCCGTGAGGTAAGTACCGTAAGTTTCGGCAATAATAATTACTCAAATTGCATTATTGCTAAAATTAGATCAAACTTTGAGGAGGAAGTTTCAATCTACTTGTCGTGAATTTCTTCATCAAATAATTAATTGTTGTTACTTACGGTGATACATTAATGTACTCTGTTTTTTTTTTAATTGGGCTCTTGTAAAATGTAAATAGGTATTAATTAAGTATAATTGGAATATCTCGGTTGATGTTCTTTAGGAATCGCTAATTTTCAATAGAGAATAAAATCATTTCTATGAAGCGAACTCCAATCATTGGCGGTGGAAAAGATTTCAAAATCCTACATCTCTAACCACGTCTGAGAAGATAAGAAAGAACCATTGCCCATTGGTATCTTAACAGTACATAAGATTTCAAAAGAACCACGTCTGTAAGATAAGAAAGAAAGAAACATATCCACGCCTAGATTATGTTCCTACGACTTATCGCGGTTCTGATCTAACACGAGAATCTAGTTTGAGAAACATATCCACGACTAGATTATGTTCCTCGACTTATATGCCGGTTCTGAGATCTAACACGTAATCTAGTTTGAAAAATCATACTTCATCCGGTCCACCAAAAGTGAGTCACTTTTATTATTTTGATATCTAATTGTATGAATTTGTTTCACCGAAGATAGTTAAATTATTTTGTTTGTTGGTTTTTGTGGTCTTTATTTTGTAGGAAATGGAGGAACAAATGAATTCAAGCAAGGAAAATATTTATTCTCAACCTTCTCAAACACCGAATGATGAGGTCAAGACTTTGTAGATCTTGAACTTGGAGATGACAAAACAACCGAGACTTCAAAAGAAAAGAACAGTGAAATGAGTATTGTTACTAGAAAACAAAGTAAGAATGTAATATCCGTAATTTTAATACGTGATTACGATAATAAATTCCATAATTAGTATTATTAAATCAATAATTAAAAATCTTAATTAGTCGACTCTTGACTTTGACCAAGCATAATTGGATAATTTACGTATAAGATTCATCGAGGCTTAGTGAATTAAGGAATATAATTCTCAATATTCCTTGAACGTAATTTTCTAACGTTGAATAAATTCGACGTTCGTCTTCTGATATTATTAAGCGGTTAAGCTTAATTTGAAATTCCTATTATTATAGGAATAAATAAAGTTGTAACAAACTTTATTTTAGACGTTTTAAAGATAATTAGTCTATAAAATTTTGAGGCGTTTTAAGCGTCGGTTTTAGAGATAGTCGATAACTCGGTCGAATGATCTCGGAATTATAAAATTCAAATTCTATAATTATTTTATTATATAAGAGCATTATTTATCATTAAATAATGCTAGAAAATTTAAGAATGAGATGTACCATATTTTGATAATTTTCAAAATATTTAATTCGAAAATTAGGTTTTTAATATCTAAATAATTTTAATTACTTATCTATGATTAAATTTATTATCTAAGACATATAATATGTCACATAATTATGTAGTAGCTATTTTATACAAGGAAATAAAATATTTTAAATACCTTAGTGAAAATCGAAAATTAGGTTTTCTAAGCACAAATTAATTTTTATTCTTATTTAATTAATAATGTATGATAATTATTATATTATTATGATGTCATTAAGGATAAAATGAGGTGTATTACAACTTGCACAAGTGGGGTGCACTTGTACTCAAAAGTGGCGCCAATTTTAGGTTATTAAGTATGATTTTATGTGATAAACATTATCCTATAATTAAGGATAAGGTATGAGTTGGATCTTATCCTATATTAGGTGTAAGTGGACATAGTTATCAAGTGGATCAAGTAATCCTAGATTCATTGTATAAAGGGGCTTAAACCTTAAGCAATAAGGTTAAAATTTATTTAATTTCATACTATATAATAGTGCCATTTGTATAGTTGAAATATTTGACTTTTCTAAAGCAACTTTATACTATAATAATAATATGATAATAATATAATATATAATATAAAAAAATTAAGTAAAACCTAGTCTAAAAAATAGTAGTTGGCGTGAACTACTTAATAAAGGTTTAGTGTGTTAATTCTTTCAATTTTGATAATTATGATATAAATTCTAATTAATTATAATATATAATAATAAAACAAATAAATAAATCCTAAGGCCTAATTAAATGTGGGCGACGTATATATATATATATATATATGTAATAAAGTATTGATTTTAATTTAACCTATGGTTCAATGTATCTAATTAAAGGATAAGGTAGCAAGTGGGGTGAGTTGTATAAGATAAGATTCTTGATAAGATATGATAAGGTTAGGGATAAGATTTGTAACAAGTGGATCTTAGATATTTTCACATAATAATAAAAAATAAGTAGCCTAAGTCTATAAATACCCATGAGAGCCTTCGTTTGTTCACCACACACCAAAGTTTCAAAATTATAAGGAGAGGAAGAGAGTGTTCATCTTGTGCAAGAGCTCAAACTTAGATCGACTAATGGCCGATCAAATCTATACCGATTAAAGGTTAGAATTCTTACGAGCCTTGTATATCGTTAGAATTTATGTTATAAGCTTAGTTTAATCATATGATTTTCAAAATTATATAACTCATGCTAATATGTTTAGATATTACATTTATATGATGTTATTAAGCATGTATTATAATTATATCACAAAATTAAGCATGCTATGAAATTTAAAATTGGACCCGAAAACTTAGGGGATGGTATGTTGATGATTTTGATTTTTAATTGTTGATTTAAGCATGAAATAATAATCTAGGGTATTAAATAAACATATGAATTTATATAGAATTTTGGAGAACTTTAGTACCTAAGTCCAAGAATTTGAAAATTTTAACCTATGATAGAAGGTTGTGATATAAATCATATTTAAGTGTTATCATATAATTTTGATGATGTAGATTCATAATATATGGTTGTATGAATTTATCGAATTTATAAAATTATTTGGACCTAAGTCGAAATTTTGAAATATGACTTAGGAACATTAAATTCAATAATTCATAATAAATAACAATTATGTTATAATAAGGATAATTAGGGGTGATTAAGTATTATGTGAATTTATTGGAATTTTTGAAAAATGTTTAGTGGATTAATCAAGGTGACCGAAAATTATACCCTAAAGTATATTAATGTTATAAATTTATTTTATCAAATATAAATACATAATATGATCTAAAATAATGTTTTAGACATAGTATGATTTTATGGAATTTTGGAACAAGAATTGCACATAAAATGATAAAATTTCATAAATAATTGAAAAAGTCAAAATGTTGACTTTTGTTGACCAAAGTCAAAATTGTTGATTTTTGTTGACTTGGTCAAAATAGTTGACAAAATCGTTGACCAAGGTCAAAGGCACGCAATTCGATGTCGTGATCTACGCGACGTGAAGTGCGTTTAGTAGGAATGTAACTTACGTTACGTAAGTACATTAAAACGTCGTTATGTACTAAAAAGATAAAATATTCCTTATAACTTAAGAAAATTTGTAATCAACATCAATTGATTAGGAAGCGTCAAAATAAGTCCCACGATAGCCTTATTTGATCGTAAAGCGTTATAGACTATGTTCGTCTCTATCGAGCGTAACCGACGATACTAAAATAATTCTAACATTAAGGTGATCGTGGGTGGGACGTTGGCGTGAAAAGGAGATCGTAGTATAACGACCTTCAGATATCGAGTGGGCTTTACTCGAAAACCCTTTTATTTACGACGCTTTCTTGAAAAAGTATTTATTTACAAGCTTTCGGTTGAAAATGATTATGAGCTATTATTCATTACATGCCCAAAGTATTTATGTTTTAACGTATGTATCCTATCATGTTGTTGGGCGAGCCAACTATGAAAGTGAATCGGTTATTGGGTAGCTCCCAATTTTAAAATCGATATCGGATCTTAGTCGATCGAAATTCACAGCTAAGGTTAACGTGTACACCGGTTGTGTTGTGAGCCGTTAGTAATATCATCGGCGGTCATGGATCTAGTCGGATGCAGAATCACGACTATGTGATTGTGAGCCGTTAGCAACATCTTGACCGATCACGGCGTCGGTAGAAGGAGGCCTACTTCACGACGTGAGATCGATTATGAAAAGTTATGTAAATGATACGGATCATCGAATCGAAAATGCACGGCGGGCGAATCTTTGAGAAATGATAAAGTATTTTTGGTATTCACGAGTTATTTCAACTAAAACCCTCGTGTTATACTCATGGGCAGTGTAATTTATTTAAAAGATTTTGGCATGAGCCCACTAAGTGCAATCTTGTACTTAGCCCTGCATGTTTGTTTTTAAATGTGCAGGTTGAGCTGCTGATGGGATGGACAAGTGTTGAGCGGTCGGAGTTTTGTCGTTAAAAGTTTACCTTGGATGTATATCGTCATATATGCATTCACATGCTTTCATTGCTCAAAACACTTTATTATACTATTTTGGATATTTCTTATGTTACCTTGGATCGGTTGAATCCTTTTGTTGATGATCCGTTGGTCCGGTTTGTATGAAACCGTTATATATTTATCTATAATAGTTTGAAGTCTTGAAAGATTGTTGGTCATTACGTTCTTAATCCCCGTTTATTAGTAACAGTCCCGTTAATCCGTACTTTAGATTGGCGGGCTGTTACAGTTGGTATCAGAGCGGGTCGTCCTTTGAACCCTAAAACTTTCTTTCAAAAGTTAAGTCTAGATTGAGTCACTAGACTTCTAGAAAGCAGCTGACTGTGCTCAACACTCCATCACATCAAGCTCAACCGGAAAAGAGGTAAATTATTTTCTCAGTTTTGAGGTTGAAAGATGAAAGTTTGAACAGTGAACTTGAGATTTTGAAAATGAGATTGAACTCATATTTTGAAAGCAGTGAAAGTTATGAAAGTTTTGGAACATTTTCCAAAAAAGGATTTTTCAGTGTTATGTGAAAAGTTGACAATTTTATGTCAAAAGTAATACGATAATGAGTTATCAGTGGTATGAGACGAGTTCTGAGAGAATGAAAGCAGTTGGCATGATAATGTCAAAATGATGCTGAGTTCTCGAAAATATGAATGCCGGTTATGCTTTTGAAACATTTATTTCAAAGTTTTACAGTTCATTTTGAAAGTGAATATGTCTTCACAACAGAACTTAGATGCTCTAAGAAGCATGCTCACCTCTTGAACATAGAATTATGAGTTAGGAGCTTAATCCCTTTTGCGAGAACAATAGTAAGGTATTGATTTGCGAACGAAAGGAAAGTCGGTTGAAAACAAACTCGAGTTTTCAGCGAAAGGATGACAAAGCAAAAGAATGGATCAAAGGTGCAAAACGCATGGGTTCGATAAGGACCAAAGAAAGCTAAACAAAACTTGTAAGGAAACTCGTACGAAGCAGAACATGAGCTCGCAATCGTCCGGAAGGAAGTAATTCCCGGCGCACAATCGCGCAGGCAGAAAACTGCACTGCGCAGTGTTCTTGTTTTAACTCATTCTCATTCGTTTGAACTCCGTTTTGCAAACGGTTTTCGCTCACGTACTCTTATCACAATGAAATTCATTTCATATGAAGGATACAAATCCTGAATCCATCTCCAGAATTTGTGGGGGACAGTTGAAGTTAGACTGAAAATTTTTGTTAAGAACCAAGAACTTAGAGAGTTAAGAGTAGAGATCCCATAAGTATAATTATGATATAGAATGAACATAGGATCTTTGATGTAAACATTTATCGCTTATCGATATGTTTGCTTTATCTCGCTAAGATATCTTCCATTCTTTTATCCGCTTATCGATATAGATTGACTTCTGCTAGTCTTATGCGTATTCGGATGGCGAGGAAAGGAAGGTTTGAGCGAGGAGCTCGAGTATCGATTCTTTTATTATAGACCGAGCACCGATATAGGGCAATTCACGGATGAGTTCTTGCGCCTCGGATAAAAGCTCATTACTATGGAATAACACTTTAAACGGAATCCAACGACTCGTTTACCTCATCGCCAACAGTGGCGAGAATATGCACAAGAAGTGGCGAAAGAATCGTTATCTATAGAGAGATTCGAGATTCTAGCATATCTAACGAGTTTGTCAACCATCTCAAGAATACGTGCGACATGTATGGAGCGGCGGTATAGAACCTTCCTCAACAATATACATGGCACGAAGACACCAAGGAAAGGAGTACTATGAAGGCGATATATCGACCCATATCCTACCACATCGGTTATGCGAAGAAGAAAGCAGGCGGCGGCAGGATCCTAGTCTCATGGAGGAAGCGAGGCGACATTACCCCGGCCCTATGAAAGAATTGAAGTATTTAATGTAACGAGGCGAGGACATACTTGGACACCGCAAGTTTCAAGTGAAGAGTATGACTCGAGATGAAGGGCACTCGACGACGTCAAAACCTAAAGACTAAATAAATCATAATATAGATAGTATGGATAGTATAACTAGAGATGCTCTAGCGGTAGCTATAAAAGCATAGTACCTTGTAAACACTATGAGATCTTTTGAAGTCTTATGACTTGTACAAAATAGTCCTCTTTGAGGCAAATTTTCCACATATATATATACATGATAACCCTATATGGGCTTTTTATGACGACAAGTTGTTCAAAAAGAATGATGGTTGTTTAAGTTGTTTTACGATGCGATTGTATAAAGATGTTATGTATATTGATTGCGATAAACGTTATATAAACGCTAACTACGTTTTATTAACAGAATGCCGCCCAGACGTGCACCTCAGCAAGAAGAGAGGGGCAGAGGTAGAGGAAGAGGTAGGGGCAGAGGAAGAATACCTCGGGCTGAAAGTGAAGAAATCCCGGTACCACCCCCACCTCCACCTGACCGTAGGGTTGAGGAATTATTCTTAAGACAAAACCCGCCCTCCTTCAATGGTAAAGGAAGCCCTGAGGATGCCGAACAATGGGTCAGGGCTATTGAGCGAATTTTTGATTTTCTTCGTTGTACCACGCAAGAGAAGTTATCTTGCGTTACGTTTCAACTCACCGGACCAGCGGACTTCTGGTGGGAAGCAAGGAGAAAGACGTTAACCCCGGAACAGATGGAATACTTTACCTGGGATGACTTCAAAACTGAAATGTATGATAAGTACATCCGTAAAAGTTACCGGAAGAAGAAAGAGGTTGAATTCTTCAACCTAAAGCAAAACAAGATGTCGGTCACTGAGTACGACCGACTGTTTTGCGATATGTCTAGATATGCCACGGACCTAGTAAGCACTGACATGAAAATGTCAGAAAAGTTTAGGGCAGGACCAAGGCACGAAATAAGGATGTCACTAGCAAGTCATGGTGACTTAACTTATACGGAGGCTCTTAGTCGAGCATTAGACATAGGCGGCAATGCCCAAGAAACCTACACCGACTCGATCCACGTAATGTCGGTGACAAAGGAAAGCGCAAATGGGAAGGAGGTCCTAATAATAGCAACTTTAACAGGAGGCTTTAATAACGGAACAAAAGGCCATGGCGAGAATAACATGGCTTCACAAGGGCAAGGAGGAGACCCATATTTACTCCACCTACCCAAGAGATTGTGAGAATTCCGCCATGCCCAAAGTGCAACAAAAGACACACAGGGGTGTGCATGGCTGGAAATCCCGTTTGCTATAAGTGTGGCGTAAGGGGCCACTATGCAAATGAATGCCCTGGGATTCGCCAGATCACCATGGGAAGGCCAAATCAAGCGGGCCCTGCCCAACCGTTAAGGGCAATTCAATACCAGCCACGGCCACGAAGAACGACAAGAGGCAGAGACAACAAGGCAACAACAAAGAGCCATATCAACAAAGGCAAGCACCTCGCCGGCCGCAACCAGCTCGAGCCGAGCCTATCGCTCCATAGGCGCCAAAGCGAAGCGAGAACCAAGGTAACCTAGCGGGTATGGGATTACTTTGCAATATACCTATTATATACATTCGATCTGGTGCTTCGCATTCTTTCATTTCAAAAGCATGCGTTGATATGTTAGGACTTAAACCCGAGAAAGCGAATCGGAAATGAGAATTTCGTCACCTATAGGAGGTACTATGACCGTTACTCATGCTTGCTCGAACTTAGAATTGAACTTAGGCTCACTTAAGGTTCTAGCAAATAACTCGAACGTAATACCTATGGGGATGTAGATATAATCTTAGGAATGGATTGGTTGGCGAAAACCATTCCACGATCTTATCTGCAAGGAAAGAAGAATCTCGATGCAACCACCGGAAAAGAAGCTACAAACTTCTATGGGATTAGTATGGGAAGAAAATCGATAGTATCCGCACTCAAGCAAGAAGAATGATGAACAAGAAGGAATGTCAAGCATTCCTTGTTTATCTAAATGGAGAAGAAAAGGCGGAAACAAGGATCGGGGCGTAGAAATTATTCGAAATTTCAGGCGTCTTTCCCGACACATTACCAGGACTACCCCCAGACAGGCAGCTAGAGTTCACAATTGATCTGGAGCCCGGATCAGCTCCAGTATCAAAAGCGCCATACAGAATGGCACCAAAAGAACTCGAAGAGCTAAAAATTCAAATCCAAGAGTTATTGGACTTGGGTTTTATTAGACCAAGTGTTTCACCATGGGGAGCACCTGTCCTGTTTGTAAAGAAGAAGGATGGCTCGTTGCGAATGTGCATCGATTATAGGGAATTAAACAAACTGACGCTCAAGAACAAATATCCGTTACCAAGGATAGACGATTTGTTCGATCAGTTGAGAGGTGCAAGTGTATTCTCGAAAATCGATCTTAAATCAGGATACCATCAACTTAAGATACGGCCGGAAGATATATCTAAGACGGCATTCCGAACAAGGTATGGTCACTACGAGTTTGTCGTTGTACCGTTCGGTCTAACTAACGCACCTGCCGTGTTTATGGATCTTATGAACCGAGTGTTCCACCCATACTTGGATAAGTTTGTCTTAGTCTTCATAGATGATATTCTCATCTATTCGAAGAATGAAGAAGAACATAGGGAACACTTAAGAACAGTGTTACAGACCCTACGAGCCGAACAACTTTATGCTAAATTCAGCAAGTGTGAATTTTGGCTTAAGGAAGTAATATTCCTTGGACACATTGTGTCAGCGGAAGGAATAAAAGTTGATCCGGCAAAAGTCGAAGCTGTACAAGGATGGAAAACACCGACCACTCAAAACGAAATTCGAAGTTTCCTAGGATTAGCTGGTTACTATAGGAGATTCATTGAAGGATTCTCCAAAATAGCAAGGCCAATGACACAGTTACTCCGAAAGGGGATTAAATTCACATGGACTGATGAGTGTGAGGTAAGTTTCCAAACGTTAAAGGAAAAACTTACTAGTGCACCGGTATTAGCTGTTCCAGATTCGAACAAAGAATATGTTATCTATACCGATGCTTCCAAGAATGGACTCGGTTGTGTATTGATGCAAGAAGGAAAGGTAATAGCTTACGCATCACGACAACTTAGGCCACATGAGTTGAACTACCCGACTCATGATTTGGAACTGGCAGCTGTGGTTCACGCCCTAAAGATTTGGAGACATCATCTCTACGGAGTGAGATGCGAAATCTTCTTGACCACAAAGCTTAAAATACTTTTTCGAGCAAAAAGATCTTAACATGAGACAAAGGAGATGGCTCGAATTAGTAAAAGACTACGACTGTGGCATAAACTATCATCCCGGAAAAGCTAATGTAGTAGCAGATGCCCTGAGTCGTAAAGGTCAGTCAAGGCTTGGATGTCTCTTGACAAAGGAAGGAAAACTCATTGAAGAGTTTGAGAAACTATCAATAGAGATAGTCGAACCACCAAAGACAATCATAGGTAATATTGCTACCCTTACTATGATGTTTGATTTGAGAAATAGAATTATAGAAGAACAAAGAAAGGACGAGGAACTAGAAAAGATAAGGATTAAAGTTAGAATGGGAGAACAAAAGGTTTCAAGGAAGCATCGATAACGCGATATTGTTTGAGGAGAGCTATGCATTCCAAATAATGACGAGCTTAGAAATGAAATCATGAGTGAAGCTCATGATACTCATATGCCGCCCACCAGCGATGCAAAATGTACCAAGACTTACGAAGAAAGTTACGGTGGGAAGGAATGAAAAGAGATATAGCCTCTTTAAATCGAGCGTTGTCTTATTTGTCAACAAGTGAAGGCGTTACATCAAAACCATATGGAAAGTTGCAACCTTTGGAGATACCCGAATGGAAATGGGACGACATAGTATGGATTTTGTAACAGGTTTACCCAAGTCACAAAAGGGTAACAACTTGCTATATGGGTAGTAGTGGATCGCCTTACAAATGTGCTCATTTCCTACCAATTCGAATTACCTATGGATCCGACAAGTTAGCCCGCTTATATGTCGTGAAATTGTGCGTCTACATGGAATACCAAAATCTATCACTTCGATAGAGATTCAAATTTACTTGAGATTACGGGTTAGCCTACAAAAGGAATTAGGAGCGGCTGAATTTTAGCACGACTTTTCATCCACGCACGATGGCCAATCGAATCGAGCGATCCAAACGCTAGAGGATATGTTAAGAACGGTAGTATTGGATCGGGCGTAACTTGGGAACAAGTTTTACCGCTTATTGAGTTCGCTTATAATAATAGTTATCGTGCGACAATTAATATGGCCCCATATGAAGCATTGTATGGAAGGAAGTGTCGATCACCACTTTCTTGGGATGAAGTTGGTGAAAGGAAAATTTTAGGGCCCGATCGATGGAAGAAATGATTGAAATTGTTCGCGGATAAGACGAAGAATAAAGGAAGCTCAAGATGGCGAAAATCATATGCCAATACCCGTAGATCCGAGCTAGAATTTGAGTGTGGAGACAAGGTTTTTCTTAAAACCTCTCCGTCTAAAGGCATTGTGAGATTTGGGGTAAAGGGAAAATTGAAACCACGATTTATAGGACCTTACGAGATCCTTGAGAAAATAGGCCACAGAGCTATAGACTAGCATTACCACCAAGTTTGGGTAATGTCCATAATGTATTTCACGTGTCGCAATTGAGGAAATACGTGTATGACCCGAAACACGTAATACATCATGATGACGTGGTCTTAAATCCTGACATGAGCTACGAGGAGGAGCACGTGGCTATTTTAGACCATAAGGTTCAACAGTTGAGAAATAAATCAATTTCATTAGTAAAGTCCCATGGAAACACCACAGACGAGAGGCGGCGTGGGAACTCGAGGACGCTATGAAAGAACGATACCCGAACTCTTTTAAGGTATGCAAATTTCGAGGACGAAATTTTTTAAGGGGTAGAATGTAATATCCGTAATTTTAATACGAGATTACGATAATAAATTCCATAATTAGTATTATTAAATCAATAATTAAAAATCTTAATTAGTCAACTCTTGACTTTGACCAAGCATAATTGGATAATTTACGTATAAGATTCACTTGAGGCTTAGTGAATTAAGGAATATAATTCTCAATATTCCTTGAGCGTAATTTTCTAACGTTGAATAAATTCGACGTTTACGTCTTCTGATATTATTAGCGGTTAAGCTTAATTTGAAATTCTATTATTATAGGAATAAATAAAGTTGTAACAAACTTTATTTTAGGCGTTTTAAAGATAATTAGTCTATAAGAATTTTGAGGCGTTTTAAGCGTCGGTTTTAGAGATAGTCGATAACTCGGTCGAAATGATCTCGGAATTATAAAATTCAAATTCCTATAATTATTTTATTATATAAGAGCATTATTTATCATTAAATAATGCTAGAAAATTTAAGAATGAGATGTACCATATTTTGATAATTTTGAAAATATTTAATTCAAAATTAGGGTTTTAATATCTAAATAATTTTAATTACTTATCTATGATTAAATTTATTATCTAAGACATATAATATGTCACATAATTATGTAGTAGCTATTTTATACAAGGAAATAAAATATTTTAAATACCTTAGTGAAAATCGAAAATTAGGGTTTCTAAGCACAAATTAATTTTATTCTTATTTAATTAATAATGTATGATAATTATTATATTATTATGATGTCATTAAGGATAAAATGAGGTGTATTACAACTTGCACAAGTGGGGGTGCACTTGTACTCAAAAGTGGCGCCAATTTTAGGTTATTAAGTATGATTTTATGTGATAAACATTATCCTATAATTAAGGATAAGGTATGAGTTGGATCTTATCCTATATTAGGTGTAAGTGGACATAGTTATCAAGTGGATCAAGTAATCCTAGATTCATTGTATAAGGGGGGCGAAACCTTAAGCAATAAGGTTAAAAATTTATTTAATTTCATACTATATAATAGTGCCATTTGTATAGTTGAAATATTTGACTTTTCTAAAGCAACTTTATACTATAATAATAATATGATAATAATATAATATATAATATAAAAAAATTAAGTAAAAACCTAGTCTAAAAAAATAGTAGTTGGCGTGAACTACTTAATAAAGGTTTAGTGTGTTAATTCTTTTGAATTTTGATAATTATGATATAAATTTCTAATTAATTATAATATATAATAATAAACAAATAAATAAATCCTAAGGCCTAATTAAATGTGGGCGACGATATATATATATATATATATGTAATAAAGTATTGATTTTAATTTAACCTATGGTTGATGTATCTAATTAAAGGATAAGGTAGCAGTGGGGTGAGTTGTATAAGATAAGATTCTTGATAAGATATGATAAGGTTAGGGATAAGATTTGTAACAAGTGGATCTTAGATATTTTCACATAATAATAAAAAATAAGTAGCCTAAGTCTATAAATACCCATGAGAGCCTTCGTTTGTTCACCACACACCAAAGTTTCGAAAATTATAAGGAGAGGAAGAGAGAGTGTTCATCTTGTGCAAGAGCCCAAACTTAGATCGACTAGCCGACGCCGATCAAATCTATACCGATTAAAAGGTTAGAATTCTTACGAGCCTTGTATATACGTTAGAATTTATGTTATAAGCTTAGTTTAATCATATGATTTTCGAAAATTATATAACTCATGCTAATATGTTTAGATATTACATTTATATGATGTTATTAAGCATGTATTATAATTATATCACAAAATTAAGCATGCTATGAAATTTAAAAATTGGACCGAAAACTTAGGGGGATGGTATGTTGATGATTTTGATTTTTAATTGTTGATTTAAGCATGAAATAATAATCTAGGGTATTAAATAAGCTTATATGAATTTATATAGAATTTTTGGAGAACTTTAGTACCTAAGTCCAAGAATTTCGAAAATTTTAACCTATGATAGAAGGTTGTGATATAAATCATATTTAAGTGTTATCATATAATTTTGATGATGTAGATTCATAATATATGGTTGTATGAATTTATTGGAATTTATAAAAATTATTTGGACCTAAGTCGAAATTTTGAAATATGACTTAGGAACATTAAATTCAATAATTCATAATAAATAACAATTATGTTATAATAAGGATAATTAGGGGTGATTAAGTATTATGTGAATTTATTGGAATTTTTGAAAAATGTTTAGTGGATTAATCAAGGTGACCGAAAATTATACCCTAAAGTATATTAATGTTATAAATTTATTTTATCAAATATAAATACATAATATGATCTAAAATAATGTTTTAGACATAGTATGATTTTATGGGAATTTTTGGAACAAGAATTGCACATAAAATGATAAGAATTTCATAAATAATTGAAAAAGTCAAAATGTTGACTTTTTGTTGACCAAAGTCAAAATTGTTGACTTTTTGTTGACTTGGTCAAAATAGTTGACCAAAATCGTTGACCAAGGTCAAAGAGCGCATGCATTCGATAATCGTGATCTATGCGACGTGAGTGCGTTTAGTAGGAATGTAACTTACGTTACGTAAGTACGTTAAAGCGTACATTATGTACTAAAAAGATAAAATATTCATATAACTTAAGAAAATTTGTAATCAACATCAATTGATTAGGAAGCGTCGAAATAAGTCGGCGATAGCCTTATTTGATGCATAAAGCGTTATAGACTATGTTCGTCTCTATCGAGCGTGTACGCGTACTAAAATAATTCTAACATTAAGGTGATACGTGGATCGGGCGTTGGCGTGAGAAAGGAGATCGTAGTATAACGACCTTCAGATCACGAGGTGGGCTTTACTAGAAAACCCTTTTATTCTGACG
Source organism: Salvia rosmarinus (assembly GCA_036937905.1). Taxonomy (NCBI): domain Eukaryota; kingdom Viridiplantae; phylum Streptophyta; class Magnoliopsida; order Lamiales; family Lamiaceae; genus Salvia; species Salvia rosmarinus. Next base: position 14,948,012 of record CM072823.1, on the reverse strand, counting down.
CTTTCTTCAAAAGTATTTATTACAAGCTTTCGGTTGAAAATGATTATGAACTGTTATTGATTACATGCCCAAAGTATTTATGTTTTAACGTATGTATCCTATCATGTTGTTGGGCGAGCCAACTATGAAAGTGAATCGGTTATTGGGTAGCTCCCAATTTTAAAATCGATATCGGATCTTAGTCGGATGCGAAATTCACAGCTAAGGTTAACGTGTACACCGGTTTGTGTTGTGAGCCGTTAGTAATATCATCGGCGGTCGTGGATCTAGTCGGATCTGAGAATCACGACTATGTGATTGTGAGCGTTAACATCTTCGGCCGATCACGGCGTCGGTAGAAGGAGGCTACTTACGACGTGAGATCGATTATGAAAAGTTATGTAAATGATACGGATCATACGAATCGAGAAAATGCAGGCGGCGAATCTTTTGAGAAATGATAAAGTATTTTGGTATTCACGAGTTATTTCAACTAAAACCTCGTGTTATACTCATAGGCGATGTAATTTATTTAAAAGATTTTGGCGTGAGCCCACTAAGTGCAATCTTGTACTTAGCCTGCATGTTTGTTTTAAATGTGCGAGGTTGAAATCTGATAGGATGGACAAGTGTTGAGCAGTCGGAGTTTTTGTCGTTAAAAGTTTACCTTGGATGTATATCGTCATATATGCATTCACATGCTTTCCTCTGTTCAAAACACTTTATTATACTATTTTGGATATTTCTTATGTTACCTTCAGATCAGTTGAATCCTTTTGTTGATGATCTGTTGGTCCAGTTTGTATGAAACCGTTATATATTTATCTATAATAGTTTGAAGTCTTGAAAGATTGTTGGTCATTACCTTCTTAATCCCCGTTTATTAGTAACAGTCCCGTTAATCCGTACTTTAGATTGGCGGGCTGTTACAAAGAAACTCACTTCTGAAGCTTGGGACCATTTTGATAAGATCGTGGAAAATGGTATTACAAAGGCAAAGTGCAAATATTGTGCATCTATCCTATCTTACAAAGTTTCTACGGGAACTTCGCATCTTCTTAAGCATGCAAGAAAAGTGTGTCCAGGCAAGCACTTGCGGATTGGGGTCGGTCAAACACAATTGAAGGTTAAAACTGAAGCCGATGGGTGCACTGTCATGGAATTGAAAGAAAAGGAAAAGCCTTCCATATTTGATCAAGATATTTCGAGCAATGAGTTGGTGAATATGGTAGTGATACATGAATATCCTTTATCAATGGTGGATCACATTGGTTTAAGAAGTTTTCAAAAGCATTAATTCGTCATTCAAAATTATTTAGAGGAATACATTGAAGAGTGACATTATCGAAAAGTACAAGGATGAGAAGAGTTCTTTGAAAGCTTTGTTCGAACATAATGAGAGCGAGTTGCAATAACTACGGATATGTGGTGCTTCCAATAAAAAAAGGTTATATGGCAGTGACATCACACTTCATTGATCAACAATGGATTTTACACAATCGGACTTTGAGGTAATTAACTTTATAAGTAATTATAAGTACTAATTTGATATTTTTTCTGTTCAAATGTTTATTAATTTAAGTACATATTATATTTGATATATGTTTATCAATGTTATTATATATCTAGATTTAGTTATTATGTGTTTATTTAGGATTAAGTATATATTGGATTTGGTATATTTTTTATTTGTTAGTAACTGTAAATTATATGTTTATTTAGGTTTTGTTATGTGCCTTCTCCACACACGGCCCCGATTCTCGCAAAGGTTTTGATGGATTTGCTTATCTCATTATTCATTGGAAAATAAAATTTCATCGGTGGTACTTGATAATGCTAGCAGTAATGATGCAATGATGAATATTTTGAAGGAGAATTTAGAAACTAATTGTCTAATGTTAGGTGGGGGTTTTTTGCATTTGAGGTGTAGTGCTCATATTTTAAACTTGGTTGTGAATGATGGTCTAGCAGTGATTGCTTCTGCTACTGAAAAAGTTCGTGATTGCATTGTATTTTGGATGTCTACTCCTAAAAGGGTGGAAAAGTTTGATGAGGCTTGTCGACTTTTGAATATAACCCGCCCAAAAGCTGGTCCTTGATTGCAAAACTAGGTGGAATTCAACTTACTTGATGCTTCAAACCGCTTTGCCTTTCAAAGATGTCTTTACTAAGTTGAGCGTTTGAATAAGAAGCTGAAATTTGTTGTTCCTAGTGAACATGATTGGATGTTAGCGAGTCTTGTTTCGAGAAGTTGGAAATTTTCTACAAGGCTACTAAAGTCTTTTCGGTAGAAATCATCCTACTTCTAATTTGTTTTTTCGAAGGTTTGTGAAATTAAGCTTGCTTTGAGGAGGTGGGTGAAAAGTGATGTTGAGATCATTAGAACTATGGCTAAGAATATGGTTGATAAGTTTGACAAATCTGGGAACAAATTAGTGGAATTTTGGCCGTTGCTACAACTTTAGATCAGAAATAAAATTGATTGTGTGGAATAATATTTCAAGAGGTTGTATGGAGATGATGTCTGAAAAAGAAGTGACAAAATTAGAGAATCTTGATAATCTTGTGGTTGAATATCAAAGAAATGAAGAAAACACTAGCCGAGATATCGGGGCCAAAGGCGAAAGAGTTTGTTGATAATTGTGATAGTGAAGAGGATGAGTATGCTCAAGCTAAGAAAACAAAAAAGAAAGGTGAATGTGAAGGGTGAGGTTGAGCACTATTTGGATGATGATCCTATCTTGGGAGAATGATAATTTTGACATTCTTGATTGGTGGAAAAGGGACCAAATGTATCCTACTTTACAGAAAATTGCCAAGGATGTTCTAGCAATACCCGTCTCTTCGGTGGCTTCGGAAAGTGCTTTTAGCACCGGTGGAAGAGTGGTTAGTTCTCATCGTTCTAGACTTCATTCTCAAACCGTGGAGGCATTAATGTGCTTGCAAAATTGGATGATTGATGATATTAAAGGTATAGTTGCTTTTTTATATACTTTAAAATTATATTTGATCATTTTTAATCTAAATATTCATCTTTTTCATAATTTTTGTTGTTGGCCAAGGTAAAATGGAGGATACACGTACTTGTTCCACCGTTACTGAAGATTTTGATGAAGATGGAGAATGAGTTGATTTTATTGATATGGTAATTGATTTTTTTTCATTTAATGTTAATATTATTGAAATAAATATGCATTTTCTTTTGATATTTATTTCTTAACTTTTTTAGGATGTTGATGATGTTGAAAACAGCTGTAACATTGAAGACTTTCTTGAAGATTTTTGACATTAGATGTTTCGTCATAAATATATGTTGTTAGAACTTGAATGATCGTAATATTTACATATGTTATGACTTATTTTGTATTATTGTGATGTTTTTATGGATTAATCATATAATGATTTGTTTTTGATGTTCGTTATTGTGGATTGATTATTATTATATTGTGATGGTGTTATTATGACTTTTGTTAATTTAGGATTTATGTTAAAGAGAAATCGGATGGATCAGGTGCAGATCCGTGACCCCATGGATCTTATGGATGCGGGTCGGATCTTACATTTTGGATCCATTGGATGCGGGCGGATCTGGACACGACTTAAAAACCGGATGCGGATCGGATCTCGTGAAGATCGGTCCGCATCCGACCCATGCCATCTCTAACCCCGATTATTTAAAGCTTAAGTGCGATATTAATTTAAGTAAATTAGAATATTATTATTATGATAATTTGATTATTAATATATCGAATAATGATTTCGATTATTGTTGGAATAATAAATTCCTATGTTTTATTCTGGCGAGTGTGAATTGAAATCTGAATATGTAACGTGTTTCACGATATTATTTCTCGTCGATTACGTGTCGATAATTAAATGCTCGTGATATTTTCTAAGTTTGTAGCGTGAATTTAATTCCATTATTATTGGAATAATTTAATAAAGTGATTACGACATTATTACGACCATTTGGAGATGAGTCGATAATTAACGTTTTGAGGCGTTTCAATTTTGACGTTTAGAGATGACTTGAGAATCAAGTCTAATGATCAAGGAATTACGATATTTAAATTCCTATGATTATTTTATGTAGTTAGAATATTATTTAGCATTGAAATAATGCTAGAAAATTTTAGAATGATATTTTGATTATTTATGATTCTCGAAAACCTAAATCGAAATTGTGGTTTTCTACCCATGGATTAATTCAATAATTTTTCCTAGGATATAATTTATCATCTAAAACATATATTATGATAGATATATATAATTAGCATGAAAAATCAAATATTAGCACTTAAGAAAGGAAAGTGCCGTGACCTTAGTGTGTATACACATATTCACGTCAATTTTGGTGCTTGTGTTCATAAGTTGTGTATTAATTGATCCAAGTGTAATATATTGTACACATTAACCTAGTAAAAATCAAGTGGTGTGTGTATGAGTGAAGAACCGTGTGTTTTGTTTTCCAAATAAGGTTGGAAGCTTTCACACAACTCTCTTTAATGATGTAAATTGTTTTTGGGATAGAGTGTGTAGTTACTACCATGTGTTAAGACAAAATGAATTAAATTACTCCTCTTTGTTCAAGAAAGAACCGATGGCTCTAAGGTCCCAAAACAAAGATATTTCTTTGTTTTGTTCAAGAAACAAATGGTGTAAGAACATACTTACTTCTATGATGTAATGGAAATGAGTCACCACAATATTCTTATGTCTTGCATGAGGTAGCCGACGGCTCCTATATTCTGAGCCAAAGGATTAATTTTGTTTTAACCAAAACTTTATTCATATTTACTACATGTAAGAGATATTTTTGGTGCATGACATATGCTTTGACTCAACAATTATTGGTCTTGCCTTCATGTGTAATGATGAGAGTGATAGAGAGGAGTGAGTGTATTAATTTATTTTCTAGTTTGTACTTAAGTATTTAGTCTTGAACACAACAAACACTCAACACTTTTCATTCCTCACTCTCCAAACACACATTACTGAGAGCAAGAAAATCGAAAGAACACTCTTGAGTTCTTCATTCTTTCTTAACCAAAACCTTGATCTTAAATCATCATACAACCAATCGATACCGTTAACGAGGTTAGATATCGAGCGAGCTTGATTATACCTAAGCTTTTAATAATCCATTGGTTCAAATTATTTTTCCAAGCATGTGTATTTAGTGAAAGATTATGCTAAGCATAATACTTGTTCACAAATAATGTGTATTAGGATGATCTATGAGCATGTAGCATGTTTAAAATTCAATTAATCATGTTATGAAAAATTATGATGATGATCGAAATTTTGGTTGAATGATTTGAGAATGGATTGATGATATATGATGTTGTAGGAGCCTATAGTGATTTATTGGGAAATTTATGAAAATCCTAAGCTATGATTTCAATATTACCGAAAATTCATGAAATATGCTAAGTTATAGTATAATTTTTGTTTGAATGATATAATAGCATATTGTTGATCTAGGGTATTAATTAGGTAGTGTTGGAATTTATTAGAATTTTTGAGCATATATACCTATTTTTATCAAACATAGCCGAGACCTAATGCCTTAAGTTTAAGGGGTTATAATGTAATATTATGATGTATTGGTGCTACATGATAGTATTTAAGCATAGTGTAATTTTATAGGATTTTTATAAAATTGTTTGGTATTTGAAGCATAGTAGCCGTGAGCTACATGTTGATGTTCTTGAATGTATTGTTGATTATATGTAATATTATGGTTGAATAATGATGTAGGATAATATTTAAGTGTTATAAGAATTTATTAGATTTTTAGAAAAATTATTGATTGATTTTTGGGAATAGCCGTGAACCCTATAGTGGATATAGGTGTGTTCCAAATTTTTCTATAGTGGTATTAATACATATTAATGATCATAGTGTAAAATAATACATTATATGAATTTAGAGAAATTTTTGGAACAAGTTTGGAAATTTTAGCTCATGACCGTGAGCTATAGTGTTGAAAATAAGGATTTTTAAATCCTTTTTAATCAAGAATAATAATATATTATATGTCTAAAAATTATTTTAGACATAATTGAATTTTCGAAATTATTAAACATAGTATATTATGTTTAAGATGAAGCGTTATATTAAATAACGTTAGAAATATAAAATAATGCTTAAAGTATTAAAAGATTAATATTGAAAGAAAATATTAATCAAGTTTATCGATTCGTGAAAAATCGATAATTAAAGCTTTATGAAAATAAATCGATTAAAAATCGATTTATGTTGAATTGGATATTAAAAATGTGATTTATTAAAGAATTATTAAGAAAAGTCAAAATGGTTGACTTTCAAATTGATGTCTGAAATCGTTAGTTAAATACGCTAATCGTGAAAAGCGTATTACTTTTATAAGAATATCTCAATTGTGAGAAAAGATTTCAAAATTGAAATCATTTTATCGAATAACGTTATTATCGTTAATTATTTAACCTAAAGGTTAAAATGAGGCGTAGATCATATTACGTCTCTCTCGAAGCACGAAATTGTTTTTCTTGAAATACGTGTTGAAGCGACGTATTAAAATTCATTAAGACTTGAATTATTATATTATTTATCAAAGTTGAATAAACTTTGAAAATCTCGGCGTGCGATGTACTAAGCGTAAATTTTGCGTAAAGGTGGGACGTGAAGGCTACAACAACGAGGAAAGAACACGCATATCGAGAATTAACGTTCGAAAGTAGAGGTGGGCTTTACTATACTCGAACTGATAAACCTTTATCAAATGATTTATTTATGATGCTTTATTGCAAGCAATATTTATGAAATGATTTATTTAATTACCTGCCCAAAATGTTTATGTTTTATGTATGTATCCAATCCATGATATTTGATGCATAATATTGGGTAGCTCCCACTTTATGACATGCTTGAATTCGTATCCTTGTAAGTACCCACAAGGATGATGGAGAATTCGTATCCTGTGCTGAGATGGCAAGGATTTTGTGCACTGATTATTTGTGACTGTGTGCTGAAAGGGTGCTCGGCCGGTCATGGCGTCTGTGAGAGGAGGCCTCCTCTCCAGCACGGGAATTATTGTTGGATGAATTATTGTGGTGGATATGGATCATACATACGTGGAAAAATGCTTGGCCAAGCGATATTTATGGAAAAATGACAGAAAATATTTAGTAAGCACGAGTATTTCAAATTAAAACCTCGTGTGTTACTGTGATGTGGCTGAGTAATTCAAAATTGATAAATTATTTTGGCATGAGCCACTGAGTGCATTCTTGTACTCGACCATGCATATTGTTTTAAATGTGATTGAATGATGATGGTGATGGAGAAGAGATGTTGAGTAGTCGAGGTCTTTTGGGTATTTATTATGTTTGAAAGAAAGAACCCTGGGTGCGTATCGTCATATATCGATCACATGCTTTCATTGCATATTTTGAATATTATTGTATGTTGATATTGACAATTGAATCATCAAATTATCGAACATACATTTAAGGACTTGTAGCCTTATATCGTAAATTACTTTTGCCTTGTTAATAAGGTTGATTATTGAAGTTCGATAAGTATTATTTTTGAAGTCTTTGATTATTCTTATTAAATGTGTTGTAATCACTGTTCCAAGCTCCAGTTCTCTCTAATCTGTCCTTTGGATTAGAGGGGCTGTGACATAGTGTATTTATTCAACGTATTTCATATGTTAAATCTTAAGTCAACGTTTTTGACTTTTCTTAACATATTCTTCGAATTATTAACATATTTTATAACCAATTTCCATATAAATCGATTTTCAATCGATTTCTTTTCATAAAACCCTAATTCTCGATTTTTCACGAAAATCAATAAACTTTATCAATATTTTACTTTAATATGATTTAACTTATACATTATATATTATTTTTCAGAGTCAACGTTATTTAATATAACGTTTCGCCGTAAACATAGTATACTATGTTTATAAAATCTCATAAATTCTTAATTAATCTAAAATATATTCCAAGCATATAATTTATTATTTTTCTTGATAAAAAGGATTTAAAACCCTTAATTCTCCAACCAAAGCTCACGGCCCTTCTCAACTAAAATTCTCAAACTTTTTCCAAAAATTCCTCTAAATTCATATAGTACACTATATTATCATAGGATAATTAATACGTATTAACATTAGCTATAGGAAAATTTGGACATCACTTTTCCTATACTTATAGTTCTCGATTTTTTTTCCAAAATATACCAATGTCACGTCCCCACTCCGGATAACCCGGACTAGAGGGTGACTAATACTAGGAATAGTATTTTAGGACAAAAAGGCTAAGATAAAGATACATATCAATTGTAAACTAGCATGCTTGAACCTAATATAAGATGATATCACAATAATTCAAAAGGTTTAGGCCATCAGACCCAAAGACTTAACAATGATCTAATGGTCCTCAATAGTTCATAAAAGTAAACATGACATAAAAGAGTTCGAGAGATTGCAATGAAAGTGTGTGAATACATATATGAAGATATGTATTCGAGGTGAAACCACAAATTCTTAATAAAACGATCAAGGACACCGGACTCCTCAACACCTCCTCCATCACCATCATCGAGCTCAACCTTCACATTTAAAACAAATATGCGGGGCTAAGTACAAATATTGCACTCGGTGGACTCGCATCAAAACATTTGACAATTTAATTACACCGCTAATATCATGGTAAGTCACAGGTTTTAGTTGAAATGCCTTGTGCTTACTAAAACATTTTGAGTTCAGAAACATCGCCGCGAGAGCATTTTTCTTGGTGTGTATGGTCCATATCCCAATATCACATTTCATCACAATATCAAAGATCAAACGTCGAGAGGAGGCCTCCTTCTCTGACGCCGTAACCGCCGTTACCCATACAATACACATAAACATTTATCAACAATTGAAGAGTAAATCGTAAATAAATTCATTTTGGAAGAATAGTGAAGTCACATTTGTTTGAAAAGTAAGCCCACCGGACTATGGTTCGTCAGAAAATGAGTCCTAGTTTGTTTGCTTGTCGCTGTCCGATCGCCTCGTTCGCGCCCACACCTTTACTGGCGAGGTTTTAGTACGTCGCTCAAGTTTCTCAAGACTTTCAAAGTCTAAGATAAACTTGATATTCAATATCGATGTAAACTGAATTCCTTAATGAATTCAATACGCTTTCAAATCGTATCTCAATTGAATAGTTCTCGCTCTTCGAGATACGTTCAATCATATCATTTTAACCCTTTCGGGTTAAACGTTCAACGTATTCATACGATTCTCGATAAAAGGATTTCATTCGTAAAATCTTTTCTTACTAATGAGGTATCATACTTAATTAGTATGTCTTACGCGTATTAGCGTATTTATCGAACGTATAAAAGTCAACGAAGTCAACAACGGTCAACAAAGTCAACAATTTTGACTTTTAAATAGTAATTTCTTGCTATTTTATTCTATAAATCGATTTTTAATCGATTTCAAAACGTAAAGTCCTATTTCACGATTTGTCGTAAAAATCAAAGGACTTATTAATATTTTTCGCAAATATTAATCTTTTAAATAATAAAACCATATAATTTCGATTAATAACGTTATTAAATAAAACGTTTATCTCAAACATAGTAATCTTTGTTTATAAAATTTTATAAAATCCAAATATGTCTAAAATAATTATTAGACATATAATTTATTATTAAACTGAATTAAAAAGGATTTAAAACCCTTATAATTATTCGAAAATTCTCGGTAATTATTTAAAAATTACCAAATGATTTTCAAAATTTTTTCTAAATTAATATAGTGTATTATTATAAACTATGGTCCAGAATAAGAATTAATATTACCCATGTGATATTGTTTGTCATTTATTAATATGTATATATATATATATATATATATATATATATATCTCGGTAATTTCGAAAATTAAGGAATAATTGTTCAAAAATTCCCAAAATTGATACACACTTAGTATAATGTCCCAATATCAATATATGTCACAATTATAACCTATAGTCCATCATAACCATTCATCAAGGAATAAACTCAATATGCAATCGGTAATTACTAAATAATTACCAAACAATTATCAAACAATTTCCAAAAATTCTAATTAAATTATATCATGATTAAACATTATATTATAACATTGTAACATCATAACATCAACCAAACCAATTGAAATCATCACCATATGGAGCTACAAGCTCTCGGCTTTTTTGATTAATTATGGTATTTGGTTTTCAAAAATTCCAACAATTATACACTATGATTATATACTATAGTATAACATTATAACATAATAATATTCATCAAAACCAATTAAATCATCACCTTAAAGAGCTTCAAAGCACACGGCTTTTTTGATAAAATTTGGTATTTGATTTCCGAAAATTTTAACAATTATACACTATGTTTATACATCATAATATAACAATATAACATAGTAACATTCATCAAAACCAAATTAAATCATCACCATATTGAGCAATAGCTCTTCGGTTTTTTTGATTTAAATTAGTATTTGATCTCCAAAAATTCCAACAAAATCATACATCACATAATCAATATACTAAAACATTAATATATCATTGGATGATCAAAATAAAAATCATACACCAAGGTATGAACTCATATAGCTCACGGCATTCTCAAAAATTTAAGCATTTGGTTTTCAAAAATTCTAGATAAATCATAGAACATATAATCAAGGTCCTAGAGCATTAATATGTCATTGCATGCTTAAAATAAAAATTATACACCAAGGTTCACATTTTTGAAGCTCACGGTATTATTCAAAATAATACCTAGGGTTTTCTAAAAATTCCAAATAATTTACTATGGACTCTAAACATATCATATATCAATAATCCATCCTTAAAATACATTCAAAAGCAATCGGTCATCACTAAACATTTTATAACATTCTCGAAAATTATTTTAAACATGCTTAAGGTTTCGAAAACATCATATATAGGCTAGATCCATCCATACATTTCACATACTATAACATATGTTTATCCTAGCATACATTCTCATATTTTTGTAAACACAAATCATCAAGTAAACATATATACAACAATATCTCAATAGCAACAACATTTAAAACATATGTATATGCATTCAACATGTTTGACCATTTTGTGACAATGGGGATGAAAAATCGAAGCTAGGTCCTTGGTTTACCTTTGGAATGGTATTGATTCACAAGAACAACACTAGGGTATCAAGCTTGGGTGAAGAAGGAGAAGAGAAGGAGAAGGAAAAATTTTTAGAAAATGGGGGAGGAGGTTCTCGGTCCTTGGCTGCAGATTTTGGAGAGGGGGGAGTGAAAATGAGGTTTGAAATGGGGATATGAGTGGAGTGGGAGGATATGAAGAGTCCTTCCCTTATTACCTCTCTCTCTCTCTCGGCGCACAACACACACAATGAATAAAAATATTGCAGCAAATTAGTAGTGGAATAGGTGATCATGAGCTAGAGTGGAAAGCCTTGCCATGCATTGGGCAATAGAAAAAGTGAAATCATTGTGTATGGGAGAAGCATGGCCGGCGCATATACATGGTTCAAGGGTGGATTTTATTTTTATTTGATCCTTAATACAATGTATTAATCATAATATAAGTCATAGATATATAATACATGTCAAATAAATAATTAAAACATCACATAGGAATTATACACGTAATTCGAGTGTATATAGGTATAAAAATATAAATTCCTGTCACATATTATTATCAAGCCAAAATCGTGCCAAATATACTCATATATATCATAACATATAGTTTAGATACTAAATAATAGCATAGGATAATTTAATAGTATCATTTCATGTGAAAAACCCTAGTTTAGAAAATTACGGTTTTCGAAAATCCTATTTCAAAATAATCGAGTTTTAATAGTTCAAAAATTTATTTTAATGCTTAATAATACAGTAATTATATAAAATAATAATAGGAAATTAATTATAATAATTTCGAGCATTAAACTCATTTTCAAAGCGTCTCAGACGTTGACGTTAACGTCTCAACGTTCAAAATCGACTCATCTCAAAATGGTCGTAGTAAGTTCGTACTTACTTTATAAATAATATTCCATTAATATAGAATTAATATGAAATAAATTCCAAGCTTATTTAAGAAAATTTCATAGATCTTGACGTTCGATCGTGTTCGACGTTAAAATAATCTTGTCGAACCATATCATAATATTTCATTCCTTAATTCACAATCCTTAGTGAATATAAAAGGAATTAGTTATTATAATACTGAATCGAAATCAAGATTTGATGTCATACAAACATAAAGTACGGTAAAATCCTAATTCACGAGTTTAAAATACCGTATTTAGATATTCGTTTCTTTGGAATATTACATTCCACCCCCCTTAAAAGAAATTCCGTCCCGGAATTTGCATACCTCTAGAAAAATAAATCGGGGTATCGTTCTTTCATCGCTTCTTAGAGCTCCCACGTGGCTTCCTCTTGTCCGTGGTGTCTCCACAGCACTTTGACTAACGGAATCGACTTGCTCCGTAACTGCTGAACTTTATGGTCGAGGATTGCCGCTGGTTCTTCTTCATAGCTCATGTCTGGCTTGAGAATCACGTCGTCTTGGTGGATCACGTGCTTTGGATCGTGAACGTATTTTCGCAATTGCGATATGTGAAACTGTAATATTCCAAAGAAACGAACATACGATTACGGTATTCTAAACCCGTAATTAGGGTTTTTCCCGAATGTTCTTATCTGTATGACATCGAATTGTATTTTGATTCAGTATCGATATAAAGAATTCCTTTTTATAATTCACTAAGGATTGTGAATTACGGAATTGAAATTTATGAAATAATACGACAGTATTATTTTAACGTCAAACGCCAGTCGAACGTCGATTTTATGAAATTATCGGAGGTGAAGCTTGGAATGAATTTCCATATTAATTCCTATGATAATGGAATTTTATTTATTTAGTAAGTATGAACTTACTACGACCATTTTGAGATGAGTCGATTTTGAACGTTTTGAGACGTTTTGAACGTTAACTTCTAGAGACGTTTTGAAAAATGAGTTTAATGCTCAGGAAATTATAATAATTAATTTTCTATTATTATTTTATATAATTACAGTATTAATAATTATAAAAATCAAATTTTGAGCTTTTTAAATTCGAAAATTTTCGAAATGAATTTCGAAAGCCCTAATTATATAAATTATGGTTTTATCACATGAAATGATACCATTAAATTATCATATTGTATCTAAACTATATGTTATGGCATATATGAATATTATTAAGCATTAAAAACATTTTTGAACAAGGAAAACTCGATATTGAACATATATAAGTTTCGAAACCCTAGTTTCGAAAATTAGGGTTTTGTTGCATGAAATGATGCAATAATTTTATCCTATGCTATTAATTATTATCTAAATCATATATTATGATATATATGATCGAAAATTACATGAGTATCAATAATAGGTGTAATTTATAATTTTAATCCTATATTCCCAATTTATTTTCGGTAATTTCAATTATGCACTATATGTTGGATTTAATTATTTTTATGACTTGTATTTTATACCTATGATCATATATGATTAATATATAGTATTAAGGATGGAAAATAAAATAAAATCAGCCCTTAAAACCCCCACATGCGTCGACCATCATCACCCAACAAGCATGGGATAGCACCTCCCTATTGACCAATGCATGCACACCTTTTAAATCTAGCCTAATCATCACTAATCCTCATTATTGGGCTGCAGATTTTTGCCCCATTTTTGAGGTAAAAATCGAGAGTGAGAGAGAGGTAATAGGGAGAGGACTCTTCACTTCTCTCATACTCACTCATTCCCAACCTCTCCAACACTTAACACTCTCTCAAACACCCCATTTCTCTCCCATTTGCAGCAGAAAATCGAGAGCCATCCTCCCCCATTTTCGAAAATCCTTTTCTTCCTTCTTCTCCATTTCGTCCTCACCAAGCTTGATACCTCCATTGTTCTTGTGAAACTTATCCAATATCAAAGGTAAATATGGTCCTAGTACCGATTCCATCTCCGGTTGCTATAAAATCGAAGCTTGTTCATATATGTATATGTGTTTTTCAAAATTCTATGTATGTATAGATGTATGTTTTAAATGTTCTTGAGCATGAGATATTGTGTTCATATTGTTCTTGAGGATTTTATTTACAAAAATATGAGATGGTATGCTAAAATAAACATATGATGTTGTATATGAAATCTTCGAATGGATTTAGTATGCATATGCCATTTTCGAAACCTAGGACTCTTATAATAATTTTCGAAAAATATATGAAATGTTCATATGAGAGCCGAATGCTTTTTATTTATTTTATGATGGATTATTGTTGTATAATGTGGTTAGAACACATAGGAATTTATTTAGAAATTTTTGAAAACCCTAGGCTATTTTTTTTTAAAATGACCGAGACATGTATGACTTGATACCTTGGTGCATAATTTTTATTTCAAGCATGCAATGACATATTAATACTTTAGAACCTTGATTACATGTTCTATGATTTATTTAGAATTTTTGAAAACCATATGCTTGATTTTTGAATTAATACCGTGAGCTTATAGATGTATAGGTTGGTGTATGATTTTTATTTTGAACATCCAATGGTGTATTAATGCTTTAATATATTAAATATGTGATGTATGATTTTATTGGAATTTTTGGAGATCAAATGCTAATTTAAATCAAATAAACCGTGAGCTTCAAGCTCTTGAAGGTGATGATTTAATTAGTTTTGATAAATATTATGATGTTATATTAGTATACTATAGTATATAATCATAGTATATAATTGTTGGAATTTTTGAAAACCAAAAACCAAATAATAATCAAAAAGCCGAGAGCTATATGCTCATATGGTGATGATTTCAATTGGTTTGGTTGATGTTATGATGCTACAACGTTATAATATAATGTTTAATCATGTCATGAATTATAAGGATTTTTGGATAATTATTCCATATTTTATGGAATTACCGTAGCTATATATATATATATATATATATATATATATATATGTTAATAATTGACAAACAATATCATATGAATGTTACTAATTCATATTCTGGACCATAGTGTATAATAATACACTATATTAATTTAGAAAAATTTTCGAAAGTCATTTGGTAATTTTAAATTAATTATCGAGAATTTTCGATAATTAATAAGGATTTTAAATCCTTTTTAATTCATTTTATTAATAAATTATATGTCTAATTAATATTCTGGACATATTTGAAATTTATAAAATTTTATAAACATAGATTACTATGTTGAGACAAACGTTTATTTTGTAACGTTTTTAAATCGAAAATATACGTTTTAAATATTAAAAGGATTAACAATTGCGAAAATTATTTATAAGTCCTTTGATTTACGTGATAAATCGAGAAATAGGACTTTACGATTTCAAATCGATCAAATTCGATTTATAAAATAAAATAGTAAGAAATTACTATTCAAAAGTCAAAATTGTTGACTTTGTTGACCAGTGTTGACTTCGTTGACTTTTTAAATCAAACGTACGATTATACGTTCGATAAATACGCCAGTACATGTAAGATATACTAATTGAGTATGATACCTCATTAGTAAGAAAAGATTTCACACATGAAATCCATATATCGAGAAACGTACTTATGATACGTCAAATGTTTAAACCGGAGAGGTTAAAACGAAATAGTTGAACGATCTCGAAGACGAGAACAATTCAAATTATATACGATTTGAAAACGTATTGAATTCATTAAGAATTCATTCACCTCGATATAAGATATCGAAGTTTATCTTAGATTTTGAAAGTCTCGAGAGACTTGGGCGATTAAAACCTCGCCAGAAGGTGTGACGCAAACGCGCAACCGGATACCGACGTGCAAACAAACCTAGACTCGCCGACGAACCATAGTCCAAGTGGGCTTCTTATCTTCAATAATGTGGGCCCTTTTCTTACCTCACTAATGTGGGCTTACTTTTCAAACAAGATGTGACTTTCTTGTTATTCCAAATGAGTTTATTTACAATGCTTATTCTACAACCGCTGACAAATGTTTACCGCATTACACCGCCAAAATATTACATTTTGTGTATGGATCCTATCTGTTATGCCCGGTAGGGTGTGGCGATGGTTGGAACTATATTATGACATGTTATGTCATTTATCGGGTCGCGCCCACCTTTTATCAATGTCGGGTCCCGTCTTGGGATGATAAATGCCCAGCTAGGATTGGCGTGAACGTTGGAACTATTGCTATGTTAACATATGCTTGTGAGCGATTTGTGTCTCAGACGGGATTACGGCCGGTCACGGCATCGTAGAAGGAGGCCTCACTCGGATGTTTGATTTTAATACTGTTATGAATTGTGACTATGAGATACGGACCATATCACACCAAGAAAATGCTCGGCCGAGCGATGTTTATGAACTGAAAATGCTTTAGTAGGCACAAGGCATTTCAACTAAAACCACTTGTGACTTACTCGATATTGGCGGCAGAATCTTAATATCAAATGTTTTCGCATGAGTCTCCGAGTGCAATTTCTTGTACTTAGCCTGCATGTTTGTTTTAAATGTGCGAGTTGAGCTTCGATGATGGTGATGGGGAATGTGTTGAGGAGTCCGGTGTCCTTGACCAGTTTATTTAGAATTTGTGGTTTTCACCTTGAATGCATATCGTCATATATGTATTCACACACTTTCCGCTGCTAAACTCTGAATTCATTTACTTTATGTTTTGGTATGAATTGTTAAGGTCTCTCAGGTCATTTATATCTTTGGATTGTGGGAGGATAATGCAACATGAATTATTGAGGTCCATCGGACTACTGTTAAGTCTTTGAGTCCGATGGCCTAACCCTTTTGAATCGTTATGACATCATCTTATGTTATGATCAAGCATGCTAGATTATTCTTATTATATCATCATATCATGTTCGAGCATGCTAGTTTATACATTACGCATCTTTATCTTAGCCGTAACCCCAAAATACTACTCCTAGTATTAGTCGCCTCCAATCCGGGTAGTCCGGAGTGGGGTCGTAACAAAACACATTGTGAACATTCCCAGGCTTGCGTAAGAGCCAACCTATAAGCCACCGGACCTATCCTCTCAGATCTCATAAGGTCCTATAAAGCGGGGTCTCAACTTTCCTTCACCAAATCGACGATCCCTTTCGATGGAGACCTTAAGAAACACTTTGTCTCCGTTTTCAAATCAGAGCTCGGATCTACGCGTATCGTCAGAAGACTTTTGTCTATCCCGAGCTTCTCTTATCCTCAGCCTAATTTGTCGGACGATCTCAATCATCTCGTTCACTGCATCTGGCCCTATGACTTTTCTCTCACCGACTTCATCCCAATAAAGCGGTGATCTACACTTCTTGCCGTACAAGGCTTCGTATGGGGCCATACCGATCGTCGCTTGATAGTTGTTGTTGTAGGCAAACTAAATAAGGGGTAAAATGTCTTCCCATTTTGCACCTTGATCCAACACTACTGTTCTAAGCATATCCTCTAGTGTTTGGATCGTTCTTTCCGATCGTCCATCGCTTTGTGGGTGAAATGCCGATCGAAATATAATTTGCACTCCATTCTCTCTGTAAGCTAATCCGTAATCTGATGTGAACTTGGAGTCTCTATCAGAGGTAATAGATTTTGGCACTCCATGTAGTCGTATAGTTTCCTTAACGTACAACTGGGCTAATTTATCAGATCCATAAGTGCTTTGAATCGGTAGGAAATGAGCACTCTTGGTAAGTCTATCCACAATTACCCACATTGCTGTGTTTCCTCTTTTTGATTTGGGTAAGTTCATAACGAAATCCATCGTTATCTCGTCCCATTTCCACTCAGTTATTTCCAACGATTGCAACTTTCCGTAAGGACGTTGATGTAACACCTTCACCTGTTGGCAAACAAGACAGCGTTCTACGAAAGAAGCTATGTCTCGCTTCATGCCTTCCCACCGTAACTTTTCCTTCGTGTCTGGTACATCTTAGTACCGCTGGGTGGGCGGTGTAGGGTGTATCGTGAGCCTCACTCATGATCTCATTCGAAGCTCGCGTCGTGCGAACGCATATTCTACCTTCAAACAATAGGGCGTTGTCTGATGCTTCCTGGAAGTTCTTAAATCCTCTAGACCTTACCTTTTCTCTGATCTTTTCTAACTTTTCCTCCATCCTTTGTCTTTCGACAATCATTTTTCTTAGATCAGACGTCAGTGTGAGTGTAGTGATACAACTCACGATCGTCTCGGGTGGTTCAATCAGTTCAATCCTCAATCTTCCAAACTCTTCAACGAGTTTTTCTTCCCGCGTAAAGAGACATCCTAGCTTGGATTGGCTCTTACGACTTAAGGCGTCAGCTACTACATTCGCCTTGCCCGGGTGGTAGTTGATACCACAGTCATAATCTTTCACTAGTTTGAGCCATCTTCGTTGCCTCATATTCAAATCTCTTTGCTCAAAGAAGTACTTCAGACTCTTATGGTCTGTGAAGATCTCACATCTCACTCCATAGAGATAGTGTCTCCAAATTTTCAGAGCATGAACTACTGCCGCTAATTCCAAGTCATGGGTTGGGTAGTTCAGTTCATGTTGTCTGAGTTGTCGGGATGCATAAGCTATCACCTTTTGGTTTTGCATCAAAACACAACCCAGTCCAGTCTTAGAAGCGTCTGTATAGACTACATATTATTTGTCTGCTTTTGGAACTGCTAGTACTGGTGCACTTGTCAACTTCTCCTTGAGTATTTGGAAACTCGTCTCACATTCATCGGTCCAGTTGAACTTAATTCCTTTTCGGAGTAACTGGGTTATTGGCCTTACAATTTTGGAGAATCCTTCGATGAATCTCCTATAGTAACCAGCTAGTCCTAGGAAACTTCTAATCTCATGTTGAGTCCTTGGCGATTTCCATCCTTACCTTCGCTTCTACTTTGATGGATCTACTTTTATGCCTTCTGCAGAAACGATGTGCCCAAGGAACATAACTTCCTTCAGCCAAAACTCACATTTGCTAAACTTAGCAAACAACCTTTCATCTCTCAAGGTTTGCAGTACCGTTCTCAGATGTTCATGGTGATCCTCTTCATTCTTCGAATAAATGAGGATATCATCTATGAAGACCAAAACGAATTTATCCAAAAATGGATGAAATACTCTGTTCATTAGGTCCATAAATACGGCTGGTGCATTGGTCAATCCGAACGGCATAACTATGAACTCATAGTGGCCATATCTCGTCCGAAACGCAGTCTTAGGTACATCCTGTCACATCCCCTCAATCCTAAGTATGATTTAGTAGAGATTGTAACTCTAAACAGGTATAATTAAACAGGGAGATTCTCCTAAACAAAAGCCGTAATAAATATATCAAATATGTTCTTGGACTTTAGTACATAACTTAAGTTCTTGCAGCGGAAAACATGTGATATGTACATATGACGATGTACTATCAAGATATAAATCTTTCAGCGACAATATTCCTATTGCTCAAGACTGCTCCATCCATCATCTGCTCAACCTGCACATTTAAAAACAAACATGCAGGGCTGAGTACAAGAATGCACTCAGTGGACTCATGCCAAAAACATTTTTATCATTTTGAATTACACTGCCAATATCATGGTAAGACACAAGGGTTTTAGTTGAAATGCCTTGTGCTTACTAAAACATTTTCAGTTCGTAAAAGTTGCTTGGCCAAGCATTTTCTTGGTGTGTATGATCCGTATCCCATAGTCACAATTCATAACAATATCAAAGATCAAACGTCGAGAGGGAGGCCTCCCTTCTACGACGCCGTGACCGGCCGTAATCCCGTCTGACACAAATACTCTCACAAGCATATGTTAACATAGCATATAGTTCCAACCTTTACGCCAATCATAGCCAGGCATTTATCATCCAAACAGGTGATCGCTCACTTTTCTAACACGAAAAGGTGTAAGTATAGGGTAAGCGAAGTATCGTATCCACAGGGATTGCAATCCGAAAACACAGAAGCTAGCTCAACGATAATTCAATATTATTCAAGCACAGATAAAGGATGAGAGGTTTTGGGGCTTCGGAATTTAATCCAAAGCAAAGGTAACCACGCAGAAATATAAAATAAAGCAATAAAATCTCAAAAGATAACTATGAAGAAAGACTAACCCTAGGGATGCATCAATCCTATCCACAATGATGTTTATCCTGCTTATTATTAACCGTTTTAATCCGCACAAGACGGAAGATCACATATATAACCAACAACTTCGCCATTTACAATTGCGGCATTGATTACTAATATTCCCTATCACGCTATTCGTCTAGAGGAAAATAAGCAACTCCAAATGGATCACTAAGAATATGCTTCCTACAAATGTCCTATCTCGATTCGACTCAAGCGCTTATTCGTATCATGCATTCAAGATCGATTGACAATTAATATAATTACGTAATTAATCGACAACTAGATATGCATCGAGATTGATCGTAAATCAACACATATAAATAAGCACCAAGAATCATGAATCAATGCCGGAAGGTAAATAGCGATAACAAGAATCACAACATATAGGATCGAATCATGCAAACCCTAGGATTAGAACGGAAATCTAGCCAGACATAATAAACGGAATAAAATACGATTTAACCATAAAAACGAAAATTAAATATATAAAACCCGTGATGAAGTGTTGGATGAACAATGGTTGGTCTTGAATCCAATCCCAAACGAAAGAACGGAAAAACAACGGAAAGCGATCGGACAAAACGTTCCGATCGAAAACGAATTGAAGAACTAAACTAGAACAATGCACGAATTAAATCTAGAACTAAACGGAAGCTAAAGAAAGACAAAAACTGAGGAAAAACTGAATGAAAAGCACTCTGGGGTCGATGGGTCTGAGAGGCGCGAGTGGGGGCTTGCCCTATTTATAGAAAAGGGTGGAAACCCTAATTTTATCCTCTGCCGCGCCGTCTCGCGACCGGTCCTCGCGATCGCTAGCTCGACCGCTAGGCACTCGCCGCGCGCGCTCTCCTCGCTCACGATCGCCGCTTGCGCTCGCAATGTTGGCTCGCGGTCTGGCCAGCGGTCGCTAGCTATGGCCGCGAGAAATCGTACAGTGAGTTCTCGGCGCTAGGGCTTGCTCGCGTGCACGAGCTCTCGGTCGCTACTCCTCTGGGCGCTCGCTGGTTTGCCTCGCGACCAGCCTAGCGACCGCTAGGTTGGTCGCTAGAAACTAGACAGATTGCTCATTTTGGCTCGTGCTTCGTTCCTTGCTTCGATTTTCAACATATAAACCTACACAACACCAAAAGAACACCCAAGAGCAATATCTTCTAGAAATAGATGAAACATTAAGAATCGATACATAAACGCACATTAAATGATCTAAACTCATCTTTAAATATCAACAATAAACGTGTAAAAAGCGCGTTTATCAACAGGACCCGACATTAATAAAAGGTTGGGTGCGACCCAACAAATGACATAACCTGTCATAATATAGTTCCAACTATCGCCACAATTTCTACCCGGCATAACAGATAGGATCCATACACAAAACAGAATATTTTTGGCAGGTAATGCAGTAAACATTTGTCAACAGTTGTAGGATAAGCATTGTAAATAAACTCATTTTGGAATAACAGTAAAGTCACATCTTGTTTGAAAAGTAAGCCCACAATAGTGAGGTAAGAAAAGAGCCCACCTGGACTATGGTTCGTCCTAACTTGAGTTCTTAAGTTTGATTTCTCGTCAACGCCCAGTCATCGCGTCCGCGTCCACACCTTTACGTAAAAGCGATGTTTTAGTACGTCGTTCTCGTTTCTCGAGACTCTCAAAGTCTAGAATAAACTTCGATATTCTATATCGATATAAACTGAATTTCTTAACGAATTCAATATGCTTTTCAATTACATATTTCAATTGAACCGTTCTCGTTCTTCGAGACACGTTCAATTATATTGTTTTAACCTTTCCGGTTTAAACGTTCAACGTATATATACGTTTCTCGACATACGGATTTTTAATATTAATTTCTTACTAATTCATGTTATAAATCGATTTCCAATCGATTTCTTTTCGTAAAGTCCTATTTCTCGATTTGTCACGTAAATCGATGAATTTTATTAATATTTTTCTTAAACATTAATCCATTTATCCATAATCCTTATTATTCAATTATAACGTTTATTAAATAAAACGTTTCGTTATAACATAGTGATCCATGTTTATAAAATTTTATAAATTCCCAATATGTCTAAAATAATATTTAGACATATAATATATTATTACTCCTAATTAAAAAGGATTTAAAATCCTTATAGTTCCTTTAATGCTTTCGGAAATTCTTAAAATTACCAATGATTTCCAAGAATTTTTCTAAATCATATAGTGTATTATTATACACTTATGGTCATTAATATGTATTAATATCATCCATGTATCAATCGATATCACCATATTCACATAAGGCATATTTCATCTAGGGAGTTCCAACACTTAGTCAAATTTCAAGTATTTAATTTTTGCAAAACAAATTTAAAACAACCAAAGTGTCATACTTTGACGATTTATAACTCTCGACTCAAAATACGTATGACCGCACAAGGATACATTCTGAAAACCTCTAAACATGTACTATAAGTTCTAAGAAGGAAGTCGATCCAAAAGAGTTGTGGTTCGGAGATATAGGGTCTCAAAGTGGGCAACTCGAACTCGACTTCTATACTTGGAATATTTTTCAGATTTCAGATTTAGCTTAACGACGAAGGATTTTATGGGCTCGTAACTTTTGACTCAAAATGCTAAAATGACTGCAGGCTACCAATTTCAAACCTTGTAACAAGAACTACATGTTTCATGTAGACCATACTTGGAAAATATCGATGCATCGAGAAATACATAAGCCCAAAGTTGACTAGTTGGAAAGGACAACATTAAAGTAGGTGACTTTGGGTCAGTGAAAGATATACCTATAAAACTTGGTTTGAGATCAAACTTTCCAGATCACAAATAGACATGGTAAGGAACATTTCTTATGAAGAAACCCAAGTCAAATTCGGACTACAAACGGCTTGAACATCTCACGCAAAATTCGTACACGAACAGTTGATTAACATAGAAATTTACTAAGGCACTTTGTCCAGAAAAGCTTACTGTAGTGCATCAACTTTAAAAATTCACCGTGAGTTCATTATAAGGAATCTGGGAATGCAACCAATCATATTGAAAAGCCACTTAAGTCTAGTTTAATCCAGAAAACGCCTAACTCAATAATTCAAAATAGATTTGGAGATAAAAATATTTTACCACAAGCTATCACTCCCGTGACAGTTTTGTGCAGTTAGCTTGTAAAATCTGGAATAAATAGTAAACATTTTTAGAAAATTCTGAAACTTTACATAACTCTTCTAGACATGCTAAGTTATGTTTATGCCAATTTTTAGAGTTTTACCATTAGCCAAACTCGAAACGAAAGCCACGGACCGTGGGTGATGAACACCGAAATTTTACAGATTTGTGCAGTATTTTTGAAAAATAGTATTAAAATAGAAAATCATGTTGGATTGACTTGAAGTTTTACAGAGACGTAATAGACATGTTTAATTTCAACATAGTAAAACTTCACATTCATCTTACCACTGTAACTTAGTCAAATAATTTTATTAAGTTACTGTTTTCGTAACCTACTTCCAGTTTTCAATTTTAAGCTTATTCTTCTTGTATGCATTTCATATAACCACGAAAATGGTGAATCTATCACCCCAAATCACCACCAAGATCATCAATCTAAGCATGCAAGTATGATTTAGTCATGTCTAAGAGTCATAGGAGGTAGTTATACCTCAGCCACGAATTTGAAGATGAATGAGAGAGATGGAGATTGAGCTTCCTCTTCAATGGTGAAAATGGTGTAGGAGAAGAAGAAGAGAGGAGAGGAGAGGGGAGGGGAGGCGTCTGAAAATTTTGGGAGAGAGAGGGAGAAATGGCTGATCCAAAGGGGGAAGAGAGGGTATGGGGTGGTGTTGGGTGACAAGTGTCTCTACATACACATGCATGTCTACACTTGTCACTACCCTCCCATGCACCTCTACACATGTTACTACCCTCCCATGCACCTCTACACTTGTCACACACTCTCTCTATACACTCACATGCATGTTTTTTTTATATATATATCTATGTATATATCTGATTTAAATTGATTAGTTAGGCTATTTAATTAATCCAATGTCACTTAGATACATGTAATAGGAAAATCAACAAGATAAACTTGTATACATAAGTGTATAGTTTTCGGCTATTACATTATGCCAATGGGTCAAATTTTATTTTCCATGCCAAACATTGATATATGTTATAACATATAGTTTAGATGATAATTAATATCATAGGATAAATTAGCGGCATCGATTATGCGATAAAACCACAAAATTCAAACTAGGGTTTTCAAATCGAGAATTTGATCAAGTAATTCCTTAATGATCTAGCATTGATTTAATGCTAAATAATACTGTAATTACATATAATAATCATAGGAAATTAATTACTATAATTCCTTGATCATTAAACTCACTTTCCATTTCGCCTTTAAACGTTAACGTTTGAAACGTTGCAAAACGTTAATTATCGACTCATCTCGAAATGGTCGTAATAAAGTTGCAATCACTTTATTAAATTATTGCATTAATAATGGAATTTAATTCTAAGCTTAATTGTTTAGAAAATTTCATGAAATTTTAACTATCGATACGCAATGACGTTAAAATAATACCGTCGATCGCTTTATAAACTTCTATTTCTAAATTCACAATTCTCGGTGAATGTTAAAATAGAATTCATTCCTTCAGAATAATCGAAATCATTATTCGATATCCTCACCGATTGAATCATCTCAGCGAATTTCTAATTTACGGGTTTTAAATACCGTAATTAGGCATCTAATTCTGCGGGATATTACACATCCTCAGACCGTATCTTCAGCTGATGGTATCCTGACTTGAGATCAATTTTCGAGAATACTCTGCTCCTCGCAATTGATCAAACAGGTCATCAATTCTTGGTAAAGGGTACTTGTTCTTTAGTGTCATCTTATTCAGCTCTCGATAATCGATGCACATCCTTAAAGAACTATCCTTTTTCTTGACAAACAACACAGGCGCTCCCCACGGTGAAACACTAGGTCTAATGAAACCTAGCTCCAATAACTACTGAATTTGGATCTTTAGCTCTTCCAATTCCTTTGGAGCCATCCTCAGGGCGCCGACATTTGAGCCGATCCGGTTCCAAGTCGATGGTGAACTCTAACTGCCTATCTGGGGCAATCGGTAGATCTTGGAAATCGTCCGAAAATTCCGAACAACTTCAATGTCTTCAATCATCGCTTGGGTTTATCCTCCTGCTCAAGTAGACAAGGAATGCATGGCATCCTTTCTCGTTGATCATCCTTCTAACCTTTAGTCTTGATCTGATCGGATTCTCCTTCCCATGCGATCCCGTGAAATGCGTAGCTTCTTGTCCGGAAAGCGAAATGATATTTTCCTTTCCTTGCAAAGGATTGTGGAGTGGTTCTTAGCTAACCATTCCATTCCTAGGATTATGTTTACATCATCCATGGGTATTATGTTTAGATTGTTAGCCAGAACCTTAAGTGATCCT
The DNA here is from genome assembly GCA_036937905.1 of Salvia rosmarinus. Taxonomy (NCBI): domain Eukaryota; kingdom Viridiplantae; phylum Streptophyta; class Magnoliopsida; order Lamiales; family Lamiaceae; genus Salvia; species Salvia rosmarinus. The sequence continues at coordinate 14,922,337 of CM072823.1, read as the reverse complement.
AGTGTCAACTCTAGGTTCGAGCAAAAGTGTGTAACAGTCATAATCCTTCCTATAGGCGATGAAATTCTCATATCCTGGCTTGCCTTTTCAGACCTAAGTCCCAGCATTTCTACGCATGATTTTGCTATAAAAGAATGCGAAGCACCCGTATTGAACAATACTATAACATGTATGTTGAGAAGAACTCCCATACCTGCCAGGTTTCCCTGATTTTGTTCGTTCTGCCTCCGGTGTAGAGCGTAAGCTCTAACTGGGCCGTGAGGTGACGGGCGCCGGTCCTTCTTGGTTTAGCGGTGCTTTGCCAGCTATTCTTCTTCTTCTTTGGCGTTGTCGCGGTGGCGGCCGCCTTGGTTGTTGAGGTGGTTGCTGCCACTGTTGTTGCGGGGGTTGCTGTTGCGGTTGTTGCCATTGTTGTTGTTGCACCAATTGCTGGGGTTGTTGCCACTGTTGTTGCTAAAGTTGGGGCAGGAATTGGATAGCCCTTAGTGGCTGGACATTGCCGGGTTGGTTCGGCCTTATATCCGATCGTGCCCCTGGGCAATTGTTGGCGTAATGCCCTCTCGCTCCGCACTTGAAGCAATTCACATTGCTTGTTGTGCATATCCCCTTGTGCACCCTATGGCATTTAGGGCATGGAGGAGCCTCATTTGCTCTTGCGGTCCTCTCGTCGGAGGAGCAAAGTCGCCTTTTCCACCTCGCACCGGTTGTGCCGGTTCCTCGCTGGGTCGCTTGTGGCTTGCGTTCTCATAGCCTCCCCTGCTATTATTGCCGCGACTCGGTTCCCACTTTCCTTTTCCTTTTTTCGTTGTGCTATGTGTCCGAGCGACACCGACTTATCGTCGAACATTGTCGCCTCAATATCTAAAGCTCGCAAGAGCTTGATGTAAGTCGGTCTCCATGGCCGGCAAGAGACATCCGTATCTCCGTCCTCGGGCCCCGACCTAAACTTTTCTTACATTTTCAAGTGGGTGTCTACCGCTCGGTGCATACCTCGACATGTCGCAGAAGCGATCATAGTCGGTCACGAGATAGTTTCTCTTGCTTGACAGAAAAATTCTGCTCCTTTCTCTTTCTATAGCTCTTAGGTATGTATTTCTCATACAACTCTCTCTTAAAGTCCTCCCATGAGAATTCTTCTAGTTGCTCGGCAATAAATGTCTTCTTCCTGGCCTCCCACCAGAAATCCGCGGGTCCATTTAATTGAAAAGTTACACAGGACAGTCGCTCCTGTGCTGTGCATCTCAGAAAATTAAAGATTCGGTCAATGGTTCTGACCCATTGTTCCACTTCTTCGTTTGCCTTTCCCATTAAAGGTAGGTGGGTTCTGCCTTAGGAATAGCTCCTCGATCCTACGATCGGGTTGAGGTGGAGGTGGTGGTTGGGGAATGTCTTCAGCTTCTTGTTCGGGGATTCTACCTCGTCCCCTAGGTCTTCCCCGACCTCTGCCTCTGGGTTCTTGCTCCGGGTTTCTTCTCGGAGGCATGCTGCTATATAAAACATATGACCGTTAATCACTTGTCTCTTCCATAACTTAGCATGCATAATGTCATCATATCCTTATTGCATAACGATTTTAAATAAAACACTTCGTCATTCTCATCCAAAATTTCGCCGCAAAAGCCCGCTCGGGGTCGTGTATATATATAACGATAATCAAGCTCTGCCATAAGCAGGATGTTCAAAAGTAAAAGTCATAAAAACAAAACATGAATCCCGGCCCACACGGCCTTCCCAAAAGTCGAGGTTCTAGTTCCATTAAAACCATACACAAAAAGAAATGACATAAACCATCCATAACAAAATTCTAACTAAGCTTCATCTAGTGCCTTCATCAGGCATCTTCCCACTGATCGTCCTCCGCGGGGTCTTCCTCGGGATCTTCCTCTTCATCAGAATCATCCTCACGAGTACGTACTCTCGATGATCCTGCTTCGTCATCTTCGTACATCGGTATGTCGCGCATGGGGTTGAAGTCATCGTCGCCATATAGCTCGTAGTCATGGCGAATCGAGCTATAGCCATCGAAAGCATCCGATACGCTCATCCGCGCTGTCCGGCGGAAACGCTCTACTGGTGGTGGTGGAGGTACCATCGGTGGTAGAGGTGGTAGTGGCGGACGTGTGGTGTCCAACAGCGATGGAGGAAAGACGGCTCTCCTAAAGCTCTTTGGCGTGCTGCCCTCTCCAAACGAGCAGGCCTGCCCTCGTCGAATCGGTATGGAGGCACAACTGGGTCGATCTACCTCGGGACCTCAGTGTATAGCCACTCTGGCGACTCATCCCGCCAGGTGTACTCCCGTGGAGGGAGATAGGGTCCCCTCGGCGCTGCTCCGTAAATACTGTAGACATAAGTCAGATGAGTTAGGAATCTGGGCAGATCTCCTATCAGGTCGTAGCTGCCAACTGCCCGGTATATATAATCCCCCGATATCTCTCGGGCGTAATCTTCCCAAGTACAGGGGAGTATAGACAAAAGGCGTTGGATGCCATCATAGTCAGTCGCGCCATGGGCTCGGGCATCTCTCCAAAGGCGGAGGTAATATGCCAGAAACTCGCCCAGGTCCTCTCCAGCGCACATCCAGCTTGCGCGGTAAATACTCATCACCTCCTCGGGGGTAGGGTGTGGTCCAATCCTCCTCCTAGCAATATATCGCATCCCCTCCATCTGTCACGATCAAAACTAACATAAGTCAAACTATCGCCATCTCAAAAGCAGGAAGGATAACTTAAGCACAACGAGAAGCAACTAGGTTAAAACTAAACAAGCTATAAGGTAGGCAACATCATAAGGTACAATACACATCATATCATAACTCCTTACTCTTACCCGAACGTATACACATAATCTAATAATGTCTTAATACATATGCTATGCTATGAGATCCTTGTCCTATACTAAACGCTTGAACTAACGTTCAACAGACTCTAGCGTATTCTGGAGACAGAATTAAGGATTCTGTTCTTCATAACAAATGAAGTTGAGGACGTTAGGAGTACGCAGGTGAAGACCACGCGTAAATCGGAGTCCTAACGAAAGAGAACGAGCTAAAATAAAAACACTGCACAAAGTAGTTTTCTGCTGACGTCGAGGCCGAAGTTAACGACGCCGGTTATTATGTCGACCGAGGTCGAAGTCGACCGCGTTGAAAAAAAAATGCCAAGTCACCAGGAATGAAGGCATAAATGATGGCGTCCCAGGCACCGAGGTTATAGATGCCGAGGTCACTGCCAACGTCAGGCGAAGTGTAAAATTTTCAATGCCGAAGCCGAGGTCTTAGATAATACTGAGGTCGAGGTCGGAGTGAATGTCATGGCCGAGGTCATCGATGATGTTAAGTTCGGCGATGTCAATGCCGACGTCGAGGTCGTCGACGAAGTCGAAGTCGACAAGGTCGGCGTCGAGGGTGATGAGAGCGGCGCCGAGGTCGCACTTCGGCATCCTCGTCACCGCAGCTCGGCTTCAGTTTTCACTTCGGTATTTTCACTTCAGTTCGCGTTCAGCTCGCATTCCACTCCTACTTTGTCGATCGCCTTCCACTTACTTGACTTGTATTCGCTTCGCGCCGTCGTCGCACGATTTGTGCCAAGAACGAGGTCTTTCTTGTCTTCAAAACTTACACTGCTTCTCCTTTGAGTTCGATCTCGCCACTTCTTGCTATCGCTCGTCCCTTATTTGCTACCGCTCGTGGCGGGATAGAGTTTCTCTAGTTCACACTTCTATGTTCTCGTGTAAAGTGAGCATGCTTCTTATAGCATCTATGTTCTTGGGATATCATATCCATTTTCATAAAAACTTTGAAATTTGGAAATAATGTTTCAAGATGACGACATAGCCAACTCATACATGTATATCAAATTGAATTCATCCTTTCAACATTGATCAATCAACTTGTACCACCATATACCTCCATCTCAAGGCTTGAGTACTCGCATCAATACTTATTGATTTCAAACCAAAGTTTTTGGAAAAACTTTCTTGCCCAACTTTCATTTCATCATCAAACTCCAGGATATCATATCCCTTCTTCCAAGAATAACCATTCCATTTTCTTTCAAAAATTTCTTCCGACTCGCTCATCATTCAAAACTCTTCATTTCATGAGTTTGAGAAAGAAATTAGTTACCTTTTTTCCGGTTGAGCTCGATGTGATGGAGTGTTGAAAGGAGTCAGCAGATTTCTAGAAGTCCAGTGACTCGATCTAGACTTAGATTTTAAAAGAATTTGGGTTTTCAAAGAGCAACCTCGCTCTCATACCACTCTGTCACGTCCCCACTCCGGATAACCCGGACTAGAGGGTGACTAATACTAGAATAGTATTTTAGGACAAAAGGCTAAGATAAAGATACATATCAATTGTAAACTAGCGTGCTTGAACCTAATATAAGATGATATCACAATAATTGAAAGGTTTAGCCATCGACCCAAAGACTTAACAATGATCCGATGGACCTCAATAGTTCATAAAAGTAAACACGGCATAAAAGAGTTCGAGATTGCGTGGAAAGTGTGTGAATACATATACGAAGATATGTATTCAAGGTGAAACCACAAATTCTTAATAAAACGGTCAAGGACATCTGACTCCTCAACATCTCCTCCATCACCATCATCGAGCTCAACCTCGCACATTTAAAACAAATATGCGGGGCTAAGTACAAATATTGCACTCAAGTGGACTCGCATCAAAATATTTGATAATTTAATTACACCGCCAATATCATGGTAAGTCACGAGGGTTTTAGTTGAAATGCCTCAGGCTTACTAAAACATTTTCGCCTTAAACATCGCCGCCGAGCATTTTTCTTAGTGTGTATGGTCCATATCCCAAGATCACATTTCATCACAATATCAAAGATCAAACGTCGGAGGAGGCCTCCTTCTACGACGCCATAACCGGCCGTTACCCATACAAAGACACAACACGTTCGGTGTACACGTTAGCCAGCTGTATTTATCCTCCCAAGAGGATCCGATATCGATTTCATAAAAAGGTTGGTGCGACCCAACAAATGACATTTCATATCACGTCATCCAACCATCACACCATTTATGCATTTCATATCGTCATATAGTTCCAACCATCACACCATGCATAATGATAGGATCCATACACAAAATGTAAATATTTTGGCGGTAATGTTGTAAACATTTATCAACAACAAGAATAAGATCAGAATAAATTCATTTGGAAGAATAGTGAAGTCACATTTGTTTGAAAAGTAAGCCCACCGGACTATGGTTCGTCAGAAAATGAGTCCTAGGTTTGTTTGCTTGTCGCTGTCCGATCATCTCGCTCAAGGCCCACACCTTTTACGAAAAGCGAGGTTTTAGTCGTCGCTCAGTTTCTCAAGACTTTCAAAGTCAAGATAAACTTGATATTCAATATCGATGTAAACTGAATTCCTTAATGAATTCAATACGCTTTCAAATCGTATCTCAATTGAATAGTTCTCGCTCTTGAGATACGCTCAATCATATCGTTTAACCTTTTCGTTAAACGCTCAACGATTCATACGCTTCTCGATAAAAGGATTTCATTTGTGAAATCTTTTCTTACTAATGAGGTATCATACATAATTAGTACGTCTTACGCGTATTAGCGTATTTATCGAACGTATACTCGTACGTTTGACTTTAAAAGTCAACGAAGTCAACAATGGTCAACAAAGTCAACAATTTTGACTTTTAAATAGTAATTTCTTACTATTTTATTCTATAAATCGATTTTTAATCGATTTCAAAACGTAAAGTCCTATTTCTCGATTTTTCGTAAAAATCAAAGGACTTATTAATATTTTTCGCAAATATTAATCTTTTAAATAATAAAACCATATAATTTCGATTAATAATGTTATTAAATAAAACGTTTGTCTCAAACATAGTAATCTATGTTTCTAAAATTTTATAAAATTCAAATATGTCTAAAATAATTATTAGACATATAATTTATTATTAAACTTAATTAAAAAGGATTTAAAACCCTTATAATTATTCGAAAATTCTCGGTAATTATTTAAAAATTACCAAATGATTTTCAAAAAAATTTCTAAATTAATATAGTGTATTATTATACACTATGGTCCAGAATAAGAATTAATATTATCCATGTGATATTGTTTATCATTTATTAATATATATATATATATATATATATATATATATATCTCGGTAATTTTGAAAATTAAGGAATAATTATCCAAAAATTTCCAAAATTGATACACACTTAGTATAATGTCCCAATATCAATATATTTCACAATTATAACCTATAGTCCATCATAACCATTCATCAAGGAATAAACTCAATATGCAATCGGTAATTACTAAATAATTACCAAACAATTATCAAACAATTTCCAAAAATTCTAATTAAATTATATCATGATTAAACATTATATTATAACATTGTAACATCATAACATCAACCAAACCAATTGAAATCATCACCATATGGAGCTACAAGCTCTCGGCTTTTTTGATTAATTATGGTATTTGGTTTTCAAAAATTCCAATAATTATACACTATGATTATATACTATAGTATAACATTATAACATAATAATATTCATCAAAATCAATTAAATCATCACCTTAAAGAGCTTCAAAGCTCACGGCTTTTTTGATAAAATTTGGTATTTGATTTCCAAAATTTTTAACAATTATACACTATGTTTATACATCATAATATAACAATATAACATAGTAACATTCATCAAAACCAAATTAAATCATCACCATATTGAGCAATAGCTCTTCGGTTTTTTTGATTTAAATTAGTATTTGATCTCCAAAAATTTCAACAAAATCATACATTACATAATCAATATACTAAAGCATTAATATATCATTGGATGATCAAAATAAAATCATACACCAAGGTATGAACTCATATAGCTCACGGATTCTCAAAATTTAAGCATTTGGTTTTCAAAATTCTAGATAAATCATAGAACATATAATCAAGATCCTAGAGCATTAATATGTCATCAGATGCTTAAAATAAAATTATACACCAAGGTTCACATTTTGAAGCTCACCGTATTATTGAAAATAATACTTGTGGTTTTCTAAAATTCCAAATAATTTACTATGGACTCTAAACATATCATAGATCAATAATCCATCCTTAAAATACATTCAAAAGCAATTGGTCATCACTAAACATTTTATAACATTTTCAAAATTATTTTAAACATGCTCAAGGTTTCAAAACATCATATATAAAGTTAGATCCATCCATACATTTCACATACTATAACATATGTTTATCCTAGCATACATTCTCATATTTTTGTAAACACAAATCATCAAGTAAACATATATACAACAATATCTCAATAGAAACAACATTTAAAACATATGTATATGCATTCAACATGTTCGACCATTTTGTGACAATGGGGGATGAAAAATCGAAGCTAGGTCCTTGGTTTACCTTTGGAATGGTATTGATTCACAAGAACAACACTAGGGTATCAAGCTTGGGTGAAGAAGGAGAAGAGAAGGAGAAGGAAAAAATTTCAAAAAATGGGGGAGGAGGTTCTCGGTCCTTGGCTGCAGATTTTGGATAGGGTGGAGTGAAAATGAGGTTTGAAATGGGGATATGAGTGGAGTGGGAGGATATGAAGAGTCCCTCCCTTATTACCTCTCTCTCTCTCTCGGCGCACAACACACACACAATGAATAAAAATATTGCAGCAAATTAGTAGTGGAATAGGTGATCATGAGCTAGAGTGGAAAGCCTTGCCATGCATTGGGCAATAGAAAAAGTGAAATCATTGTGTATGGGAGAAGCATGGCCGGCGCATATACATGGTTCAAGGGTGGATTTTATTTTTATTTGATCCTTAATACAATGTATTAATCATAGTATAAGTCATAGATATATAATACATGTTAAATAAATAATTAAAACATCACATAGGAATTATACACGTAATTCGCGTGTATATAGGTATAAAAATATAAATTCCTGTCACATATTATTATCAAGCCAAAATCGTGCCAAATATACTCATATATATCATAACATATAGTTTAGATACTAAATAATAGCATAGGATAATTTAATAGTATCATTTCATGTGAAAAACCCTAGTTTAGGAAATTAGGGTTTTCGAAAATCCTATTTCAAAATAATCGAGTTTTAATAGTTCAAAAATTGATTTTAATGCTTAATTATACAGTAATTATATAAAATAATAATAGGAAATTAATTATAATAATTTCCTGAGCATTAAACTCATTTTTCAAAACGTCTCTAGACGTTGACGTTCAAAACGTCTCAAAACGTTCAAAATCGACTCATCTCAAAATTGTTGTAGTAAGTTCGGACTTACTTTATAAATAATATTTCATTAATATAGGAATTAATATGGAAATAAATTCCAAGCATCGCTGCTCAGAAAATTTCATAAGATACTGACGTTCGATACGTGTTCGACGTTAAAATAATACTGTCGAACCATATCATAATATTTCAATTCCTTAATTCACAATCCTTAGTGAATATAAAAAGGAATTCTTTATTATAATACTAAATCAAAATCAAGATTTGATGTCATACAGACATAAAGTACGGTAAAACCCTAATTCACGGGTTTAAAATACCGTATTTAGACATTCGTTTCTTTGGAATATTACCACCAAACATTTTTCTAAAATTTTAATTAAATTCTACAACACTTAATCATCATTCTATATCATATCTATAACATAATGTCCAACAAAATTAATTCACACATCAATGTATCCATCCTCATAGCACATGGTTTCTATCAACTTTTAACCAAACATTTTGTAAAATTTCAACAAATTCACACAATGTCTAAACATTATCATATAACAATAATTCATCATAATATCTAACAATTTCAACTCTCAAATTAATGTACCAAGCATTATATTTCTCAAAAATTTCAAGAGTATGATCATACATTTTCTTAAAAATTCTAGTAAATTCACATGGTATATAATCAAGGTCCTAGATCAATAATATGCTATAATATCACTTAAATATAATTTGTACATTAACATACCATTTCTTAATATTTTCGGTATTTACAAATAAATAGCATATGATTTCTAAATATTCCCAAATAATCACAATGAGTTCTATTACTAACATATAACATTAATCCATCATCATATCAAATCCTAAGATTTTCGGTCATCATAAAATAATTATAACATGCTTAGGCTTTAATTTAAATCACCAATATGAAACATATATTTCATGTTTAACATAATTAATAAACAACTTAGCATGCTAGCATGATTTCTCATTAAGAACATATGCTTATAAATTAAAAATCGAATGGTTAGAAATTAGAAATTTTAACGTATAATCGAAGCTTGTTCGATTTCTAACCTCTTTACCGGCTTGGATTAATTGTGCAAAGGATTTAGTATCAAGGATTTGGCTATTGAAAATGAAGAACACTCAAGCTTTTCCTTTCTAAATCTCACGGTAGTTTGGTTTTGGAAATGAAGTGATATTTGGTTTGATGTACAATCTTATTACTTATGCAAAATGACTAAATAATTTGCACCTAATTCCTATCTCTCTCTCGGTTCTCTCACTCACAATTACAAATGCAAGCCTTTTAATTTTGCTTTGTGACTCATCAATAATATTATGTCATCTCTTATGGTGTAGTAAATGCTCTTACACAATTTTGAACAAATCAATTTGATCATGCCTATTTTCCTACAAGAGCCGTCGGTCTCTCTCTCAATTGCACACAAAGAGAAGCTTTTAATTTGTCTTTTATTAGATATATAAAATCTACACATTGCCAAATGCAAGAATTTTGAATTTGATGACATACACATAATAAATACACTTACACAATTAAAAGAATGGAGTCAAAACAAATCCTACTTTGTATCACTTCCACCGTCGGTTGTCTCTCTCAAATACAAAGGAGTGAGTTATAAATTTTGTCTTATGCCATGTATATAATATCTACACACTTACAAATGCAATTAAAGTCATCACTTAAGAGTTTTAAAAATTCTTCCTACCTTATTTTTGGTCAAAATACACGGCTATCACACTATTCACAAAGCCTCCACTTGATTCATCATTTAATGATCTTGGTTAGTGTGTAATAATATCATACTAATATGTAACAAATTGGAAGATCACAAAATTTCATTCCATTGAAGCTTATTACATACATATACACGGCACTTTTGATCCCTTAAGTGCTAACATTTTATTTTTCTTGTAATTTATAGATATATAACATAATATATGCCTTAGATGATAAATTATATCATAGGAAAAATAATTAAGATGATTCATGTGTGCAAACCATAATTTTCGAAATTAGGGTTTTCGAAAATAGTACAATTTATTCCATAATTATTCCTTAATTCTCTAGCATTGTTTTAATGCTAATTAATACTCTAATTAAATAAAATAATCATAGGAATTTAAATATTATAATTCCTTGATCATTAGACTTATTTTTATAATCGTCTCTAAACGTTGACGTTTGAAACGTCTCAAAACGTTCATAATCGACCCATCTCAAAATGGTCGTAATAAAGTCGTAATGACTTTATTAATTCATTTCATTAATGAGGGAATTTAATTCTAAGCTTCATCACTTAGAAAAATTAACGAAATTTTAACTATCGATATTCAATCGACGTTAAAATATTACCATCGAAAGAATTCATACAATCTATATCCCTTAATTCACAATCATTAGTGAATATGATATAGGAATTCATTATCTCATAATTAGTCGAATTCAATATTCGATAAATTACCAATTCAATTTTTGTGGTGAAACCCTAATTTACAAATTTTAATTATCGTAATTAGGCTTTAAATCTTCGGGATGTTACAAGGTGGGCTTCTTTTCTCCTCAAGGATAAAATAAAATGACAATTATTTTATTTATGATGCTTTCTTCGAAATGAAAAATCTTTATTTATGATGCTTTCTTTTGAGAAATGATGATGAGATATTATTTAATTACCTGTCCAAAATGTTTATGTTTTATGCATAGATCCTATCAGTGTTGGTTCGCCAATTATGAATGATAATCAAGTTGTTGGTTCGCTACCAATGTATGAATGAAAATCGAATTCGGATCCTATGCTAGAAGGACAATTCCTGGCAAGGATTAACGTGTACACTATGGTAACTGCACTTGCTGAAAGGTTTGCTCGGCCGATTCTGAGGACTATGTCTTTGAAAAGGTTTGCTTCATGGTCACAAATGCGTCGTGGAAGGAGGCCTCCTTCTACGGCGCAAGATGAGGAAGATGTTATATGAGATGTGATATGGATCATACAGACATAAAATATGTCCGCCGCACAGTTTATGAAAATGAGAAAATGTTTAGTAAGCACGAGCATTTCAAATAAAACCTCGTGTGTTACTAATGGGGCAGTGTAATTCAATGTTGATAAATGTTTTCGGCATAAGTCCATTGAGTGCATTCTTGTACTCAGCCCTGCATGTTTGTTTTTAAATGTGCAGGTTGAGCTGGTGATGCGATGGAGCAGTGTTAACCAGTAGGAATCTTTTATCGCTGAAAGTTAGTACCTTGAGTGCACATCGTCATATGTGTAATTCACATGTTTTCCGCTGCAAGAAGACTAAGTCATATGTTGATCAGAAAACTGGATTCCTTCATATCTGCTGTACCCTTTTGTTAAAGGTCTGATGTTCTAGTTTCGTATGTAAATTATGTTTTCTTAATCTCCAACGCTTTGAAGTTCTAGAAGTATTCCTGATATATGTCTCACAATTCGATGTTCCATGTCCTTGTTACGCTTCTTAATTCCCGTTTCGAGTAATAGTCTCTGCTAATCCATCCTTTGGAATAGTGGGCTGTTACAATTGATTATTTCATGATCTTCATACACAGTGTTCGAAAGAATAGTGTAGGTTGATTATGTGCTTATGATTATGAAGTAATGCGAGAGCAGATTTATGTTAGATATAAGTTTGATAATGAACGGGGTCGAGAGATTAATTTGTTGTTGAGGAATTAATATATGTGGATAGGTTTTTGCTATCATGTGTATTTTTGTTTAAATATCCTTCGTAGTTGATGGCGGCAGGATTGAGAGACTAGTTTTCATTAATTTCGAGTCTAACATTGACGGGATTGAGAGACTAGTTTATGTTGAACGCTTGGTGAGAGGCATGGGTGGTTTATGCCCTGTGCACCAGGCTTTGGCTCATTAATAGCGATGATTGATTTTGAACCCTAGAACACTGCTCCAATTCCGTGTATCTGCTAATTCATCTTGTTGTCCAAGTGCATCCGTTTTCTGCTTTATGTTTTTTCATGCTTTCATCCGTTCAGTGACAGCCCCCTTTATTTTAGGACGTTAGTGTTTCTTTCTTGTTTTTGTGTGTGACATAGAACCGTAGCACTGTTAAGTCTTCCTCGAGAGAGTCGACTTGGGTCGACCTTACCCGCTCTATAAGGACCTCGTACAATTTACGAGCGACTTAGAAGAACAATTTGGTCGGAAGAATACACCTTGAAATGAAGAGAGAAAGTTACAACATCATGAGAAACAGTAAGACAAATACGCCTCAAAGAAAATCTACTGAGGGAACGTTTACTTTTCATAATTAGTATTTTGAAGGATTGAGTATTTGATTAATTAAATGTATGATAAGATCTAATTATCAATCATTTGTTTAATGGACCGTTCAGATTAAAAAAATATTATAAATTTACTGCTTATTATCTTTATGTAATTAACAAATCGTAGATTCCGAGATTTGGCCTATCAATTCGAATAAAAAAAGATCCCATATAATTTGGATTATGTACATTGGATATACATAATCTTAAGTAAATCTTAAGAGATTTTTAATTTAAACAATCAAACAAAGGTTGATTGAGAATTAAACAAAGGTTGGTGTAAATATTCAGAGGCAAATTCTTTCATGGGTCCTAAACGCCAACTTAGACCGAAGGATATCGATAATGGTACGAGTAATTAATTCTTTTTGACTGTTGGAGACAAAATATTTTGTCTATTTTGGTGTTATGTGATCACACTATTATCTAACACGAAAACGTGCAAGTAGATAGGTAAGTCGAGTATCGTATCCACATGGATTGTAACACGAAAATACAGAAGCTAACTCAATAATTTTTCATCATTATCCAAGTAAGAAATTTGGTTTTGAAAGGTTTTGGGACTTCAAATATTTAATTCAAAGTCAAGAGCAATAAAGCAAATAAAGATAACGATTAAACTCAAATAGACAAATAGAATAAGAGACTAATCCTAGGGATGTATTAATTCTACCCACAACATGTGTTTATCCTGCTTCCTATTAACCAATTTTAATCCAGCCAAGATGAAAGATCACATATGTAACCAACAATTTCAGTTACGACAATTGTGGTAGTGAATTACTAATTTCCCTATTACTGTTAGTCTCAAGGTGAAAATTAGCAACTCCAAAAAAAGTTCACAAAGAATATGCTTCCTACGGATGTTCCTATCTCAGCTACGACTCAAGGCTTATCCGTATTATGCATTCAAGATCGATTGACAATTAAAAATGTTAAGTATTCAACTGACAACTAGATATGCATCAAGATTGATCAGAAATTAACACATAAGATTTAGCACCGAGAATCACAAATCAATGACTGAAAGGTAAATAGCAATTAGTGTTTAGCATGATTTTGTGCTTATTCTTCTTATCTTTGTGCTTGTAGTTTCTCATAGTTTGCTCTAGTTATGCCATCGTTTTGATTAGTATTTATCGATTCGAACTTATTTGATTTGTTTTGATATTTTGTATAAGCACAACATCAAATAGGATGAAATGGATCTTCCAAGAGCTGAATTATATTGAAGATAATCTTGATAGGGTCCGTAGGCACAAACGTATCGCAATTCGGAGTTCGGACGAGGGAGAACGAATCATTTCTTCAAAGTCGCGCACGTGCGCTCCATGCGTGCTTATTCTTGGAAAACGGTATTAAATAAGATGAAAAGGATCTTCCAAGAACTGAATTATATTGAATATCATCTCGATAGGAGTCCTTAGATGCAAATGGATCGCAATTCGGAGTTCGGACAAGGGAGAACGGAGCATTTCTTCAAAGTCGCGCACGTGCGCTCCGCGGCCCGTCGTGCGCCGGCGCTGGCACCTCCGCGCGCATGGTTTCAGCACGGTGAGCGCCGGTTCACCCTCTGCTGCTCAGTGCCATCTCTCTTCCAAGCACACGCTATGTTCTTTTCTCATGCCAGTGAGCGCCATCTCACGTCGTACGCGCGTAGCACTCGCCCACCTCTCCACGCGCGTTCACCTTCTCCAGCGCCCACTCGTCCGTGCCCTGTTAGCCCAACGCCTGCTTAACTTCGCACACTCGCCTTCCCTGTGCGCACGCTCTCCTCTGCGCGTCCGTTCAATTCGATCCAGCGCTCACTTCTAAGACGAAGTTTCCATCGCCGAGCGCCTTCCCGCCTAGCACTCACCTTGAGACGTAACACCGGATCGCCGAGCGCTCGGTCTCAACCGACGCTCAGCTCTATTTTTACGCTCCGCACCGTGCTCGCTCAGCGTGAACCGACGCTCACTCACTTTATATATATATATATGCGCAACGCTAGTTAGGGCATTCAGTTCTTATTTTTTCTTCGCACAGCCGCTGTTCGTGAACCAATTTTATGGGAGCTTTCGATCGACGACGCAGATAGAATCATAGTATCATGGTTGATTGATTGAAAATCTTTCGCAAGAAATGCGTATGTTTAAAACGAACTATGTTCGTCATATTTTGAAATGTTATTCTTCAATTCTCAATATTGTTTTTGATTAATGACTATGTCATCCTAATTGGAACATAGCCGTAATAAGGAGCATGATCCCTTATTGAAAAGAACATAGACGAACAAATATACGAACATCTCCTTTTCTTTCGAGAACTAAAGAAATGAGCTCAGAATAAAAGCTAAGGCTTTCCACCTCGTTTGAAGTCAACCCAGAGATTACCTCGACTCGGCTGACCAGTTGATTGCATCGGCATTGCGCGACCTCAAATTGACCTACCCTGGCGTCGACCTGGGCGTTTACTTTGGTGTCAACCTCGACATCCACTTTGAGTTCGGAGAGTTCATCTCGACAATTCATGACGCCGTTTTTCACCTCGACAAAACCACTTCGGAAAGTCGACATCGTTACGACTAATCCGAGCTTTGCCATTTATTTCAAGTTCGGCGATTCATTTCGATTGACCAGCTGACTACCCCGTCACCTCTTCACTTCGGCCTTGGCAGTCCGCCTCGGCAATGGCATGCACGACCTTGGTGTCGGCATTGCCTACGATCTCGTCGCGAACGCACGAAAATTTCCTATTTTGCGTAGTGTTTTTGTTTGGATCCGTTATCTTCGCTCGACCGATTTGCATGGTTTTCACCTCACGCATTCTAACGGACTGTACTATATTACTTATGAAGGACATATTCCCTGTTTCCTTCTCCATAATTCACGAGAGCCAGTAGAAGCTAGCTCATAGTTTTATAGAACTAGAATTTAGTTATATGATAAGATTTCTTTTTTTTTTCCCTACTAGATAGCAAGTTTCCTAGCATGGTAGGAAAGCTACAATGTGCGTTGTATATGAGAACAATTTCCGTATAACATTTATCTGTTTATCAGAGGTGTTTGGATTGTTTATCTGCTTTATAGACCTGTCCAGTTTATTCTTTTTGCTTAACATACACGTTAAGTTTAGTTTACCTGTGTAACGGATATCTTTATTTAGTTGTCTTATGCTCGGTTGTCTGTGACAGATGGCCAGGACCCGACATACTACTAGACGGAGGCTAGGACCAAGGGCCACCCCAGCGGAGATTATTCATAGGTACCATGGGTACCAGATGTGCTGGGGAGATGATCTCGGAGAGTTTCTCATGCACTACCTTCGTCATTGGAGGGAGGCGCACGAGCATGGAGTGACTGATTTCGATGGCGCCAGCGCCTTCCGACCGATTCATCGATAGATTGGGAGGACTACGCACGGGAAGTGTCAGGAGATTATATCTACCGTGCTGGTGGTGACTATGATCTGATAGCGGATCTACCGAGATTTGTAAGCCATTTGACGTACGTCTTCAGCATCTACGGGATAGCACCGAGGGGACCGTACCTTCCTCCGAGGGAGTATACGTGGTGTGATGAGTCACCGGAGTGGCTTTGTAATATCCCGTAGTTTTAATACTGAATTACGATAATAAATGTCGTAATTAGGGTTATTAATTCAATAATTAGAATCCTAATTAGTCAAAGCTCAATTTTGACAAAAAATAGCACGAAAATTTTATGTGATATTCACTAGTGTGTAGTGAATTAAGGAATACAGTTATATTATTCCTTTGATTGTGTAATTCTAACGTCGATTAAATTTCGATAGTTAGTCTTATGATATTTCTAAGTAATGGAACTTAGAAATTTAATTCCTTGTTTGTGATGCACGAATAATGTGCCTACGACATTATTACGAGCTTTTAGAAATAAATCACTTAGCTATAATTCAAAACGTTTAGAACGTCGGTTTTTAGAGATGAGTTAATAACTCAGTCAAATGATCATGGAATTATAAAATTCAAATTCCTATGATTATTTTATGATATAAGAGCATTATTTATCATCAAAATAATACTAGAAAATTTAGGAATCAAAATTGAATTATTTAGCTAATTTTGAAAACCATAAAAATTGAAATTAGGGTTTTGTGATTTAAAATTGTTCTAAATATTTTTCTATGATTAAATTCATCATCTAGAACTTATAATATGTCACATAACTATGTGTTAGCCATTTGTTACAAGAAAATAAAATGTTTAGTATATTAAACCCTAAATTCTCAAAAATATGCAACTATAGTATTAAGTAATTTTAATTGCTATCCAATTGAGGTCATATGATAATTACTATATTAATATGGTATTATTAGGGATAATATATGGTGTAATAACAACTTGCACAAGTGGTATGTCAAGTGCATGAAAAGTGGCGACAATAGTGATATTTCATGTGAAAAAATTTATAATTATCATGCTTTAATTAATGAGAGGTGATGACTGTGATCTTATCATATTATTAAGAGATAACGTAGTAGTAGTTACCAATTAGAACAAGTAACTATGACCCTTGTCTTGTAGTAGGAGAAATTGTTGAAAATTAAGTGTGAACAAATGTGAAATCAAAACAAAAGTCATAGTGTAAATATTTGACTTTTCAAATATGATCTTATCTTATAATATTAATATAGTATATGATAGTATAAAAAAATAAAAATCATCCTCTATAATTTGAGGTGGCCGAAAGCATTAAGGAATTAAAGAAAAAGAATTTTCTTTGTACTATGCAAGTAATAGATGTTAATTATATGATAAGGTATAATTATACTAAAGTAAGATATAAAACACTAGCATATCAAGTGGACGAAATGGTTGACAAGTTGTAAAACATTTTATCATCAAAACAAGTATTGAAAGTAGGCGTGAACTTTTTGAACAAAAGAAAGAAAGATTTTCTTCTTTCTTTAAAAATAATAGGATAAATATTAAACTTTGTCTTGAAGCATACAAGTTGGACGAAAAGTTGTAAGAAGTGTGCAAGTGTAATAATCAAATTTTATAAGATCTTTTAACATATTGCAAGTGGATTATCCTACACTTCTATAAAATCATAAGCTCTCTCTCATTTGCACACTTTAGAACCGTGAGAATTGAGAGAAAAATAGAAAAGAGTTCATTCAATTTCTTTCCCAAATATTAGATAGAAAATCGTTGCCGCCGATAATCGACTCCGATTAAAAGGTTAGAAACGTTACGAGCTTTGTATACATGCTAGAATTTTCGAATTTCATCCGTTAAATTTTAAGTTATGAGCTTAGTTAGTATGTGACATTTTCGAAAATTAAAGAGCATGTGCTAAGGTGTTTAGATATTGTGTTTATATGATGTTATTAAGCATGTATTATAATTATATCACAAAATTAAGCATGTTATTAAATTTTATATGTGGACCGAAAATATGTGAGTATGATATGTTGATGATTATGATTTTTAATTGTTGATTTGAGCATGAAATAATGATCTAGGGTATTAAATATGCTTGTATGATTTTATGTAGAATTTTTGGAAAACTATAGTATATAAGTTCATGATTTTCGAAAAAATTAGAGCATGATAATAGGTTGTGATATAATCCATGTTTAAGTTTTATCATAGCATATTGATAGTGTAGATTCATAATATAGTGTTGTATGAATTTATTGGAATTGTTAAAAATTATTTTGACCTAAGTCAAAATTTTTGAAATATGACTATAGTAAATTTTAATAAATAGTTCACAATTAATAAAAATTATGTTATAGCAAGGATGCTTATGGATGATTATGTGTTATGTAATTTAATTGGAATTTTTGAAAAATGTTTACTTGACCAATTGAAACTTTCGAAAACCATAGATTATAGGTATTAATGTTATAAATTTATTTTATCAAGTATAATTGCATAATATGTTCTAAAATAATGTTTTATGTATATTATGATTTTATGTGAATTTTTAGAGCTAGAATAATATATAAATTCGAAAATATATATATAAGTGTAAAAAGTCAAAATGTTGATTTTGAAGTCAAAATTGTTGACCAAAGTCAAAATCATTGACCAAAAACGTTGACCAAGGTCAAAATGCACGAAATACGATAATAGGTGATCTATGTGACGTGGTACGTTTAGTAACAATGTAACTTACGTTACGTAAGTACATTAAAACGTACATTATGTGCTAAAGAGATAGAATATCTCTTATATGATGAGAGATTTCATAATCGACATCATTTTAAGTAAGAAACGTCAAAATAAGCCCGACGTTAGCCTTATTTGATGCATAGGACGTTAGACGATGTTCGTCTCTATCAAAACGTAACCAATGTACTAAAATAGTTCTTACGTTAAGGTGGAACGTGGACTTGAGCATCTAACCTAGAAAGGAAACCGTAAGAGAAGCATATACCAGGTGGGCTTTACTCGAAAACCCTTTTATTTACGATGCTTTCTTTGAAATGAAAAGTATTTATTTACACAGCTTTCAGTTGAGAATTGATGATGAAATTACCTGCCCAAAGTGTTTATGTTTTTGTGTATGAATCCTATCATGTTGTTGGGCAAGCCAACTATGAAAGTGAATCAGTTGTTGGGCAAGCCAACTATGATATTGAACAGTTGTTGGGTCGCTCCCAACTGGTTGTTCCCAACTGGGTCGAATGAATTCGGATCCTATGCTAGAGGGATGAATTCATGGTCTATTCCTAGCCTGGATTAATGTGCACTAAGGTGGACTGTGTGCCGAAAGGACAATTCTCGACCAGTCCCAGCGACGTAGAAGGAGGCCTCCTTCTACGGCGTTTAAAGAGAATGTTATATGAGATCAGTTTATGTGAAATGATATGGATCATACATACAAAGAGAAAATGTCTGCGCAGGCGATGTTTTTGAGAAATGAGAAATGTTTTAGTAAGCGCAAGGCCTTTTCAATAAAACCCTCGGTCTTACTCGGATGGGCGATGTAATTTAAAGTTGATAAAATGTTTTTGCAATGAGCCCACTGGTGCATTATTTGTACTCACCGCATGTTTGTTTTAAATATGCGAGTCGAAATGATGGATGGGATGGAGCAAAGTTGAGCGATCGGGTCTTTTGTCGCCGATAGTTAAACCTTGTTACACATCGTCATATGTGTATTCCACATGTTTTCCGCTGCTAGATTATGAAGTCATATGTATGTTACATTTTGTCAAACCTTAAACACTCAATTTCGTAGATATTCCCGATATATGTCACACAGTTCAGTGTTCTATGTCATTATTCGTTACTTAATCCCGTTTCAATTAACAGTCCCTGCTAATCTGTACTTTGGGTTGGCGGGCTGTTACAAAGTGGTATCAGAGCCAGGTTGTTCCTTGAACCCAAATTTCCTTTCACAGTTAAGTCTAGATTGAGTCACTAGACTTCTAGAGATCAGCTGACTATGCTCAATACTCCATCACATCAAGCTCAACCGGGAAAGAGGTAAATGACTTTTATGAAGTTTTGAGAATGAGAATGAGAAGTTTGAAAGTGAAAGTTATTAAAGTAAAATGATTTTCAAGAAAATGGAAGTATTGAAATAAGAGAGATTCTAAGAATATGCAGGTATGGGACTGCATATTCAAGGAAAGCTCAAAGGATTCCAAGAATATGCAGGTATGGGACTGCATATTCATGGAAAACTTAAAAGAATTGATATGCATTAGGAAAATGATTTTCTCAGTTTTGAAAGTGAAAAGTTGAAAGTAAATGCCCTTTTCTCAAAGTTTTTGAAATGAGAAGTTTGAAAATGGAAAACGATGTTTCCAAATAAATTAAAGTTATGAGAATTATTGAGAGTGAAAGTAATTGCAAATGTGCAATGACATTTTATGTTGTGAAGAGTTGAAAGTGATATGAGAAAGTTGTTGGTTCGCTACCAACGTTTGATGATTTTTATGAGGAGAATGTTGTGTTGATAATGACAGTTGTTGGTTCGCTACCAACGTGTGATGATGTTATGATGATATTGAAAGTTATTGGTTCGCTACCAATATATGATAATGTGATGAAAATGTTATATGAGAATAATAGTTATTGACATTGTTATGTCAAAAGTGAAAATTTTGAATTCGTGAAATTCAATGAGCATGCTATTATGAAAAAGTTATGTTATGAATGTTAAAAGTTCTGAAATTTCCAGTTATTTTGATGATGGGTATGTTATCCCAAACGAACATAGATGATTAAGTCGCATGATCCCTTTTGCGAAAGAACATAGAAAGAGAACTATGAGAATTTTAGTCTGTCATGAGACAGAAACGAGATTTAAATGAGAATCTCGAGTTGAATAACGAGAACAAAGGAAGGAATCAAATAGCAAAGACGAGAACCATGAAAAGTCAAAGGGCATAAATAGAAGTTGATGATGGCAAGAAACGAATAATGATTTCAAGATGATAAATGTCACTATGCGATAAGTGACATGAGTATAGTCTTTCGTTTGGATGTTCACGTATGACGGAAATCCAAATTGACTATGACTTTCTCGTTAGAAATGAAATAAGAATGTGATCAAAGAAATAGTTGATACTAATCTTGTGGCGTATATAGAACGAGAACTCTACAGTGTGACAGGAATCTTAGAATGTTACTAGAAAGTAAATTCCCAATAATATATGAGAAGCTAGAGCATATGTGTACATGAGAACCTTGGATGACAACTAGAATAAGTTGTATAAGGTTTCAAATCCCATTAATAGCCCCAAAATTCTGTCATTGAGTTTAACTCATGATCTAGTTTCGATTGAGATATCAATTGAATTCTCACCTTTTCTGAAAGAAGTTTGCAACCAGAAAATCTCATAAAGCATTCTTTCGAAATCAAACCTTCATGTGACTGAGAAAGTATTTTTGACGGGACTGGCCACCCCATATGACCAAAGAAATCTCAGTAGTTGTTATTCTGGTCTTCGGACCCTATCTCCCAATTATTCAGTTCCAAGAACATATGGTTTCAAAACCTCCAGAGTTGTTATCTTGAATTGTGAAACCATATCTCTTGCAAGTTGTCATGAAGAATTTTCTTCAATCCTTGAAACCAATAATTATGATGAAGGATGACGTATCTTGTCACCTAAAAGTTACAAATTAGTAAAGTGATAGACATCAAGATATGATGTAAATAAGTTCTCGATGAGACGAGATATTATTTGTGTGATACATATAGGTGGATCGACCCTTGATGGGTTTTCCCAGTACTGATTACAGTAGAGTTATACCTCCACGTGAGTATATGATGACTAAGTTATGAACGAGATACTCTTTAGCATTTAGTGCTGGAATAGAAGTAAAGAAAGTATATGATATCCTTGGAATATACCCTCCTCTTATTAAGTCATAATGAGAGAGAATACAACTTATCTGTAAGATGGTTGGTTGTCCTTAAAACCTCGTTAGTAGGATGGACGAGTCTAAAGTTGGAAGCACATGAGATTCTTCTAAATAGATACGTACAAGATTATAGCATCCTCGTTGACAAGATACTCGTTATACCTCCACCCATACGATCATGCTTAAACAAAGTTGTTTTCAAGTAATCGAAACTTTCGTGAAACCACGGATAGTGAGTATGAAAGGGTGAACGATTTTACCAAGACCGTTTTATGATGGGATTGCATACAGATGTTATGTATAAATTATGATAAGCATTATACGAATGCTAACTACATCGGGTGATTCCAGAATGCCATCTAGACGCGAACCTGAACAAGAAATTAGAGGAAGAGGTGGGAGAAGGGGCAGAGTCCCACAGCCCGAAGATGAAATACCACACCCACCCCCACCTCCACCTGATCGTAGGATCGAGGAACTTTTTCTTAGGCAAAACCCGCCTACCTTTAACGGAAAAGGAAGTCCCGAGGATGCTGAGCAATGGGTAAGGACAATAGAAAGGATATTTGATTTCCTTCGTTGTACAACACAAGAGAGACTGTCTTGCGTGACCTTCCAACTCACCGGACCAGCTGATTTCTGGTGGGAAGCCCGAAGAAAAACCCTAACACCAGAACAAATAGATGAATTCACTTGGGAAAACTTTAAGACAGAAATGTATGAGAAATACATTCCTAAAAGCTATAGAAAGAAGAAGGAAATTGAGTTCTTCAACCTAAAGCAAGAATGCAAGTCCGTGACGAAATATGATCGCATCTTTTGCGACATGTCAAGGTATGCTCCGAACTTAGTAAATACTGACATGAAGATGGCGAAAAAGTTTAGATCTGGATTAACACATGAGATAAAGATGTCTCTAGCAAGTCATGGCGACTTGACCTATACTCAAACTCTTAGTCGGGCATTGGAAATTGAGGCAGCAATGTTAGAAGACAAGTCTACTTCCCCTCAGTCACAAAAGGCTGATGACAAATGCAAAAGGAAGTGGGAAGGCAATTGTAACAACTACAGACGGGAAAATTTTGGAAACCCAAGTAACAAAAGGCCGTGGCAAGGAAATATGGCGCCATAGGGGCAAATATGGAAAGGTTGTCACGACCCCATTCCGGACCAACCCGGACTGGAGGGCGACTAGTACTAGGAGTAGTACTTTAGGGGTTACATGAATAAAATGGAGAAGCGTAACAATAAGCTAACATGCTCGAATGTAATACGAGATGATGTTATATTGTTTTTGAAAGGTTTAGCCATCGGACCCCAAAACTTGGCCCGATCCGACGGGCCTCAATAGTTTAAAACATAAAGCACAAATAAGGGAGTTCAGAGTGTAGCAATGAAAGTGTGTGAATACATATACGACGATATGCATTCAAGGTATAAACCACAAATTCAAGTAAATCGGTCAAGGACACCGGACTCTCAACACTTTCCCCATCATCACCATCGAGCTCAACCCGCACATTTAAAACAATATGCGGCTAAGTACAAGAAATTGCACTTAGTGGACTCATGCCGAAAACATTTGATAAATTTTGATTACGCCAATATCGAGTAAGTCACAGTGGTTTTAGTTAAAATGCCTCAGGCTTACCAAATCATTTTCGTTCAGAAACATAGCTCGGCCGAGCATTTTCGTGTGTATGGTCCGTATCTCATAGTCACAATACATAATAATAATAATAAATAATAAACGCCGAGAGGAGGCCTCCCATCTACGACGCCGGACCGCCGTAATCCCGCACAAGACACAAATACTCTCAAAGCATATGTTAACACAACAGAAGTTCCAACCTTCACGCCAATCCTAGCTGTGCATTTGTCATCCCAAGACAGACCCGACATTAAAAAGGTCATGCTACCACAACAATTGATATAATAGTTCCAACTATCTCCACAGCCCTACCCGGCATAACAGATAGATCCATACACAAACGAAATATTTTTGGCGGTGTAATGCAAGAAACATTTGATAAACAAACAGTAGTATAAGTGTCAGAATAAATTCATTTGGTATGACAAGAAAGTCATATTTTGAAGATAAGAAGCCCATTTTGAGATAAGAAAGGAAGCCCACCGACTATGGTTCGTTGTAAAGTCCCAGTTCGCTCGCTCGTCAAAATCCCGTCACGCGCAAGGCCCACACCTTTACGAAAAGCGAGGCTTTAGTACGTCGCCAAGTCTTCGAGACTTTCAAAACTAAGATAAACTTCGATATTTCATATCGATGTAGACCGAATTCCTTAGTGAATTCAATACGCCTCTAACACGATACGATCGACTTGTTCTCGCTTCTTCGAGATACTTTCAACGATAAGCACGTTTTTCGATATATGGATTTCATTTGTGAAATCTTTTCTTACTAATGAGGTATCATACTCAATTAGTATATCTTACGCGTACTGACGTATTTATAAACGTATAATCGTTTGTTTGACTTGAAAAGTCAACGAAGTCAACATTGATCAACAAAGTCAACGATTTTGACTTTTAATAAGTAATTTCTTACAATTTTGTTTTATAAATCGAATTTGATCGATTTGAAAACGTAAAGTCCTATTGCTCGATTTATCTGTAAATCAAGGACTTATAATTAATTTCAGATTTTTAATAACCCTTTTATAAATAAAAGTGATTTTGGTATTTAAAACGTTATAAAATGAACGCTTATCTCAAACATAGCAATCTATGTTTATAAAATTTTGTAACATTTAAAACTGTCCAGAATATTATTTTAGTAAATTTTCATTAATAAACTGCTTTTAAAAGGATTTTAAAATCCTTATTAATTATCGATAATTCGATAATTAACTTAAAATATCAAATGACTTTTGAAAATTTTTCTAAATTAATATAGTGTATTATTATACACTATGGTCCAGAATATGAATTTATGAAATTCATATAACACTGTTTGTTATTTATTTATATATATACATATATATATTTTACGGTAATTCAAAATAATAGGGAATAATCATCCAAAAATTCCCAAAATTGATATATACTTATTATAACATCCCAACATCAGTATATAATATTTATATAACCCATAGTTCATCATAACTATTTATTTCACAAAATGTAATAATGTTCACTAGAATAATAAGATAATTACCAAATAAATAGCAAACAATTTCTAAAAATTCTAAATAAATTCCAACATCAATAAACATTATATTATAACATTGTAACATCATAACATCAACCAAACTAATTTAAATCGTCACCATATGAGCTTGTAATGCTCTCGGCTTTTTCGATTTAAAGTGTTGTTTGATTTTCAAAAATTCCAATAATTATATACTATGTCTATACACTATAGTATATTAATATAACATCATATAATCATCAAGAACTAATTAAATCATCACCTCATAAGCTTGTAAGCTTTCGGCTTATTTGATTTAAATAGGTAAATGATTTCCAAAAATTCTAATTAATTTACACAATGCATAAATAATATACTAAAGCATTAAAACACCATTACATGTTCAAAAATAAAATCATACATCAACATATACATATAATATGCTCTCGGCCTTAATTAAAATTTAAGCATATGGTTTTCAAAAATTCTAATTAAATCATAGAACATGTAATCAAGGTCCTAAAGTATGAATATGACATTATATGATTAAAACAAAATTTATACATCATGGTATTTATTTAAATAGCTCACGGTATTTTAAAAAAATACTTGTGGTTTTCCAAAATTTTCTAATTCACCTACCATAGTCTTAAATCATAACATAAATCAATATTTCATGCTTAAAATGTTCAAGAAATAATCGGTCATCACATATGCATTTTTAATATTTTCAAAATTATTTTGAACATGTTCTATGGTTCAAAATTTCATAAACATGCTAGATCCATTCAAAATTAAATAAACAACAACATATGATTATCCAAGCATATATCTTCATATACTTGAAATATAAATCATCAAGAACAATATATCTCATGCTCAAGAACATTAAAAACATACATATACATACATATAGCATTCAACACATTACATATATATATATAAGCAGCATGCTCGATTTTTCATGAATAAATGGAGAAATAAATCGAAGCTAGAGATCCTGTATTACCTTAGATATGATATAGGTTCACAAGAAACAATATAGTATCAAGGTTTGGAAGAGAAATGAGAAGAAGAAGAGAAGAAAATCTTTCAAAATGATGGGGAAGGCTCGATTTTTCTCACTGAATCGGAGAGAAATGGAGAGGAAACGAGAGTGTTGTAGTGTAGGAGGTGTGTATAATGAGGAATGGGGTGAATGGGAAGAGTCCTCCCTATACCACCTCTCTCTCTCTCACGATTTTGGCCAAGAAATGGGAGAAAATCTGTAGCTTAATGATGGCAATTAGTGTGATGATTAGGCTAGGTTTAAAAGGTGTTCATGCATCATGTGAAAAAAGCACATCATGCTTTGTCCAAGCATGATAGCCGACGGCCATGGGGTAAGGGGGCTGATTTTAATTTTGTTACACATTAATACTATGTATTAATCATAGTATAGGTCATAGATATATAATACATGCCATAAAAATAATTAAATCCAACTTATAGCACAATATCGTTTTTACCGATAATAAATGGAAAAATAGGAATAAAATACAAATCACACCTATTATTGATACTCATGCCATTTTCGATCCAAATATACATATATACATCATAATATATGATTTAGATATTAAATAATATCATAGGATAAAATTATAGCATTAATTCATGCATATAAAACCCTAATTTTAAGAATCATGTTTCGAAAATCATAAAAATCTGCCATCGATTTTTAATGATCTAAAAACTGATTTCATAGCTTAATAACACTCATATATATCATATTATAAAGTTTAGATACCATATGATAATTTAATAGTGTCATTTCATGTGAAAAACCAAAGTTTATAAACTTAGGGTTTTTGAAAATTTCAATAACAAATTATCGAATTTTAATAACTGAAAATTCGATTTTAATAATTAATAATACTGAAATTATATAAAATATTAATAGGAAATTAATTATTATAATTTCCTGAGCATTAAACTCATTTTTCAAATCGTCTCTAGACGCCGACGCTCAAAACGCCTCAAACGCTCAAAATCGACTCATCTCAAATGGTCGCAGAAGTTCACACTTACTAAATAAATATATTCCTTTAATATAGGAAGTAAGATGGAAATTAATTCCAAGCTTCACCGCCGAAAATTTCATGAAAAGTCGACGCTCGATACGCTGTTCGACGTTAAAATATATCGACGAATCATTTCGTAATATTTCATTCCTTTAATTCACAATCCTTAGTGAATTTTGAAAGGAATTCGTTATAACGATATCGTATCGAAATCACAAGATTCGATGTCGTAAAAAGATAATATACGGCAAAACCCTAATTACGGGTTTAGAAAACCGTAATCGTGATATTCGCTTTTCGAATATTACATTCCACCCTTACGAAAAATTTCATCCCGAATTTGTATACCTTTAGAAAAATAGATCGGGGTATTTTTCTCTCATTGCTTCTTCAAGCTCCCACGTGGCTTCTTCCCGTCCGTGGTGTCTCCACAGCACTTTGACTAACGGAATCGACTTGCTCCGTAGTTGCTGGACTTTGTGGTCAAGTATGGCTGCGGGTTCTTCCTTATAGCTCATGTCCGCTCGAGGATCACGCCGCCTCGCGAATCACGTGCTTTGGGTCGTGAACGATTTTTGTAATCATGAGACGTGAAAACATTATGGACATTCCCTAGGTTTGGCGGAAGAGCCAACCTATAAGCTCATCGGACCTATCCTTTCTAGATCTCATAAGGTCCTATGAAACGGGTCTAAGCTTTCCTTTCGTGCCAAACCCGACAACCTTTTGATGGAGAGACCTTAAGAAATACTTTGTCTCCATTCTCAAATTGTAGCTCGGATCACGCAGTATCGTCAGAAGATTTCGTCTGTCCCGAGCCTCTTTATCCTCATCCTAATTTGTCGAACGATTTCGATCATTTCGCTCACCGCATCGTGCCCTACGACTTTTCTCTCACCGACTTCATCCCAATAAAGTGGTGATCTACACTTCGCCATACAAGGCTTCAGATGGGGCCATGCCGATCGTCGCTTGATAATCGTTGTTGTAAGCAAATTCAATCGAGGTAAAATATCTTCCCATTTTGCACCTCGATCCAAAATTACGCCTAAGCATATCTTCTGTGGTTTGATCGCTCTCTCCGATCGTCCATCGGTTTGTGGGTGGAATGTCAGATCAAGTTTAATCTGCACTCAGCCTTCTTTGTAAGCTAATCCGTAATCTGGATGTGAACTTGAGTCTCGATCGAGGTAATAGATTTTGCACCCATGTAGTCGCATAATTTCCTTAACGCATACCGGGCCAACTTATCGATCCATAAGTGCTTTGAATAGGTAGAAAGTGAGCACTTTGGTAAGTCTATCCACAATTACCCATACGGCTGTGTTTCCTCTTCTCGATTTGGGTAAGCTTGTAACGAATCCATCGTTATATCGTCCCACTCCATTCGGGATTTCCAACGGTTGTAATTTCCGTAGGGACGCTGGTGTAGGCCTTCACTTGTTGACAAACAAGACAACGTTCTACTTAAAGAAGCTATGTCTCGCTTCACGCCTTCCCACCAAAATTTTTCCTTCGTGTCCCGGTACATCTTAGTACCGCTCGGGTGGGCGGTGTAGGCGACGTGAGCCTCACTCATGATTTCGCTCAAGCTCGCGTCCGTCAAGAACGCATATCCTACCTTCAAACAATAAGGCGTTATCCGCGCCTCTTGAAATTCTCAATCCTTCGCACCTTAGTCTTTCTCGGATCTTTTCCAACTTTTCTCAATCCTTTGTCTCGACAATTCTTTTCTTAGATCGATGTCGCGTGAGTGTAGCGACACACCACAATTGTCTCGTGTGGTTCCACCAATTCAATCTTCATTCTACCAAACTCTTCAACGAGTTTTTCCTCTTGTACAAAGAGACATCCTAACTTGGTATGGCTCTTACGACTCAAGGCGCCGCCACTACATTCGCCTTGCCCGGTGATAGTTAATACCACACCGTAATCTTTACCAATTCAAGCCATCTTCTTTGTCTCATATTCAGATCTCTTTGTTCAAGAAATACTTCAAACTCTTATGATCCGTGAAGATCTCACATCTCACACCGTAGAGATGGTGTTCCAAATTTTAGGGCATGAACTACACCGCTAGTTCCAAATCGTGGGTCAGTAGTTCAGCTCGTGGGGTCCGAGTTGTCGGGATGCGTAAGCTATTACTTTTCCTTCTTGCATCAAAACACAACCCACCCAGCCTTAGATGCGCTCAGATAGACCACATACCCTTTGTCCGCTCGACCGCTAGAACCGTGCATCGTCAATTTTTCGAGTATTTGAAAACTCGCCTCGCACTCATCATCCAATTGAACTTGATTCCTTCCGAGTAGCCGGGTTATCGCCTTGCAATTTTGGAGAATCCTTCGATGAATCTCCTATAGTAACCACTAATCCTAGGAAACTTCGATTTCGGTCGTGTTCTTGGTGATTTTCATTCTCGCACGGCCTCTACTTTGGTCGATCTACTTTTATGCCTTCAAGAGACACGATGTGTCCAAGGAACATAACTTCCTTCACCAAAACTCACATTTGCTAAACTTAGCAAAGAGTCTTTCATTTCTCAAGGTTTGCAAACCGTCCGTAGATGTTCCTTATGATCCTCTTCGCTCTTTGAGTAGATAAGGATATCATCTATGAAGACCAAAACGAATTTATCCAAAATGGATGAAATACTGCTCATGAGGTCCATGAATACGGCCCGGTGCATTGGTTAATCCGAATGGCATAACTATGAATTCATAGTGGCCATATCTCGGTTCGAATGCGCCTTAGGTACATCCTCGACCGTATTTTCAGCTGATGGTATCCCGACTTAAGATCAATTTTAGAGAATACACCCGCCTCGCAATTGATCAAACAGTCATCAATTCGGTAAAGGGTATTTGTTCTTTAGTGTCATCTTATTTAGCTCCCTATAATCGATGCACATCCTCAAAGAACCATCCTTTTCTTAACAAACAAAACAGCGCCCCCAAGGTGAAACACTCGCCTAATAAATCCTAGATCCAAAAGCTCTTGGATTTGGATTTTCAGCTTTCTAGCTCCTTCTGGGCCATCCTATAGGGCGCCTTCGACACCGGGCTGATCCCGCTCCAAGTCGATGGTAAACTCTAGTTGTCTATCGTGAGGTAGTCCCGCAGATTCTCGAAATACGTCCGAAATTCCTGACGACTTCAATGTCTTCTACCCGCTCGGGTTTATCCTCATCGTTTAAATAAACAAGGAATGCATGGCATCCCTTCCGTTCATCATCCTCCTAGCTTGTAGTGTCGATACTATCTAATCCTCCTTCCCATGCCGATTCCGTGAAAATGCGTAGCTTCTTCTGTGAAAGTGAAACGAAATTTTCCTTTCCTTACAGAGAATCGTGGAGTGATTCTTAGCTAACCAGTCCATTCCGAGGATTATGTCTACATCATCCATGGGTATTATGTTTAGGTCGTTAGCCAGAACCTTAAGTGATCCTAATGTCAACTCTAGGTTCGAGCAAAAGTGGGTAACGGTCATAATCCCTCCTATAGGCGATGAGATTCTCATATCCTCGCTTGATTTTTCAAACCTAAGGCCAAAGATTTCACGCATGATTTTGCAATAAAAGAATGCTAAGCACCAGATCGAACAATACTATAACAGTAGGTTGAGGAGAACTCCCATACCGCCAAGTTCCTCGGTTTTGTTCGCTCGCCTCCTATGCAGGCGTAGTTTCAGCCGAGCCGGCCGAGGCCGACGGGCGCCGGTCCCGCTGATTTGGCGGTTGTTGCCGCCTGTTCGCCGCCGCCGGCGCTGGCGCGGTGGTTGTCGCCCGCCGTTGTTGTGGTTGCCGCCACCGTTGTTGCGGTGGTTGCCGCGTTGCCGCCATGGTTGCGGCCGTTGGAGTTGTTGTTGAGGTTGGGGTCATGCCATTGAAGTTGAGGGGTTAATGAAACCGCGCGGCGGCCGGGTTTGAAGTCAGATAGCCCTTAATGGTCGAAAGCATTGCCGCTGGTTCGGTCTTACATCCGAACGTGATATCGGGCAATTGTCATGCGTAATGCCCGCTTGCCCGCATTTATAACAGCCACCACATTTGCCGCACACACCCTTGTGTGTCCTATGGCATCGAGGGCATTGAGGTGTCCTCGATCGCTCATGTGGTCCCTTGCCGGTGGAGCATAAGCTGCTTCTTCCAGCCTTGTCCCCGGGGCGCTGCCTCGCCACGGGCGCCAGACTGTGGTCCCAAAGTTCCCACGGTTGTTATTCCCGCGGTTGGGTTCCCATTTCCTTTCCTCTATCCAAAGCATTGTGTGTCCGAGATGACACCGATTTATTTTCGGTCATGGCCGCTTATATCTAAAGCTCGTGCGAGAGCTTCAGTAGGACAGTCTCCATGGTCGGCAAGAGACATGCGATTCCATTCTTAGCCCTCGCTCGAACTTTTCCGACATTTTCAAGTCGGTGTCCACCAGCTCGTGCATATCTCGACATCTCGCAGAAGGTGCGATCATAGTCGGTCACACTATCCTTTCTTGTTTTAGCAGAAAATTCTCGCCCTTCTTCCTCTTATAGCTTTTAGGATGTATTTTCATACAGCCCTCTTGAAATCCTCCCACGAGAATTCCTCGAGCCGCCACCGTGAAAGTTTTCTTCCGCCTCCCACCGTAAGTCACCGGTCCTATCACCGAAAGGTAACACACGACAACCTTTCCGTGCCGCATCTTAAAAGGTAAAATCTGCTCAATGGCCCTAACCCATTGTTCGGCTTCTTCCGGCTACCTTTCCGTTAAAGACAGTGAGGTTCTGCCTTAGAAACATTTCTTCGATTCGGCGATCGGGTTGTGGTGGAGGTGGTGGTTGGGGAATTTCTTCCTGCTCTTGCTCGGGATCCTACCCTTCCTCTCGCCTTCCCGACCTCGACCTCGGGTTCTTGCCCCGATTCCTTCTCGAGGCATGCCGCTATAGAAAATGTAATCATTAGCACTTATTCTTTTCACACCAACATACACCAATGCTATTATGGCTTTACTGTAAAACGATTCCAAATAGAATATCATTCTTAACAAACATAACTTGCCGCAAAAGCCCTATTAGGGTCATGTGTATATATATCCAAAAATTTCTGCCATAGGCAGGATGTTCAAAACCAACGGTTATACAAAAGAGAAATAAAACATAAGTCCCGGCCCACACGGCCTTCCAAAAACTAAGGTTCTAAGTCCAACACTAAAGATTAAACATAGGAAAAGGAAAACAATGTGCTTAAGCACAAAATCTCTTTAAGCTTCGCTGTGGTCTACATCATGCGCCCTCCCACCGTCCGCCCTCCTCGGATCTTCCTCCTCCTGAGTCGCCCTCGCCGTCTCGAAATGTCCATGCGGGCGCCCCTCGATGGACCGCCCATCGCTTCCACCATCGGTATGTCTCGCAGGGGTTAAGAGCATTCGCTGCATTCACCCGATGCTCGTAGTCATGGCGGATCGGGCCGTAGCCACCGCGACATCTCGCTACTCTCATCCGTGTTGTCCGGCGAAAGTGCTCGACCGGTGGTATGGCTGGGACCATAGGTGGTGGAGGTGGTACTGTGGACGACGGGTGTCCGGCTGTAAGGGTGGAAATACCGCCTCCCAAGGCTCGGGGCGTACGCCTTCTAAGCGAGCGCCTTCCTCGTCAAAAGGAAAGGAGGCACGACTAGGTCAATCTGCCTCGAACCTCTCGTAAAGCCACTCGCGACTCATCCCGCCAGTATACTCTGGGAGGAGGTAGGGTCCTCTCGGTGCTGCCTCAGAATGTCAGATACGTAAGTCGTGTGACTCACGAACCCAGCGATCTCCCACCAAGTCGTAGCTGCCCATCGCCCGTAGATGTAATCCCCGATATCTCTCGAGCATATCCATCCTGTGTGTGGGAGTATCGCTAGAAGGCGCTGGATGCCGCCATAATCAGGCACGCCATGAGCTCGGGCGCTCCAAAGACGGAGGTAATATGCCAAGAACTCACCCAAGTCTTCCCAACAAGACATCCAACTGGAGCGATATATACTCACCTCCTCCTCGGGGTGGGTGTGGTCCAATCCTCCTCCTCGCGAGATATCTCAACCCCTCCATCTGTCACGAATAAAACTAACATAAGTCAACTATCGTCATCGCATAAGCAGGCAAGGATATCTTAAACGTAACGTGAAGCAACTAGATAAGGTCAAGCAAGTCTATAAGGTAGGCAACATCATACTGCACAATACTCACCACAACTTACCTTCTTAGTCTTACCCAAACGTATACATAAGCCAACAACATCTTAATATAAGCTATGAGATCCTTATTCTATACCAAACACTCGAACTAGAGTTCAACGGACTCTATCGTATTCTGGAGGCAGAATTAAGGATTCTGTTCTTCATAACAAATGAAGATCAGTGCGTTAGGAGTACGCAGGTGAAAACCATGCGTAAATCGGGGTCCTAACGAGAGAGATCTAGCTAAAACAAATCTACTGCGCAGTGCAGGAAATTTGCGCGATCGTGCCAAATTGCAAATTGAGACGATGTCGATCGACACGCCTACCATCTTCAGGTTTTTAAGTTGAGGCTGAACATTCTGAAGCCGTAAGTGGCATCCATTTTGTGTTGATGCTCACCATGTCGAAGTAGTGATGGAGTGCCGACGCCATTCACCTTAAAGGTCGAGGTTGTCCTCGCCCATCCTTCTCGCCGCCTTCCGCCGCTCGTGCCCAAGGGTATCGTTACTTTCATTCTTCCTATCGCTCTTTCGCTCGCATATGGAAAAGAAGTTCGATTTCTATGTTCTTTCACGATACGTGAACATGCTCCTTAGAGTCTAAGTTCGTCTTATGATAACATATCGTTCATCATAAATAAAATTTTGAAAGTCGAGAGGTTTCAATTGAAATTTTTTTTTTGGAAATACGATTTCAACATAGCAATCATAATCGACTTATATGCATATCAAAAATGGATTCATTCATCCCATGTTGATCATTCAACTAGTACCACCGTACTTTCATATCAATACTTGAGTATT
Source organism: Salvia rosmarinus (assembly GCA_036937905.1). Lineage (NCBI taxonomy): Eukaryota > Viridiplantae > Streptophyta > Magnoliopsida > Lamiales > Lamiaceae > Salvia > Salvia rosmarinus. Next base: position 14,888,151 of record CM072823.1, on the reverse strand, counting down.
GCATTAGTTCAACTAAAGTATTTTGGAAAAATTTTCTTGCTCAACTTTCATTTTCATCATAAAATTTTTCATAATAATCAAATCCTTCAAAAGTCCATCCAATTGTTCAATCATGTAAAATTTCCATTTCATGAGTTTGAGAAAGGAATGCGCTACCCTTTTCCCGGCTGAGCTCGATGTGATGGAGTGTTGAGGGAGTCATTGGTTTCTAGAAGTCCAAAGACTGATCTGACTTAGAATAAAAAGAATTTGGTTTTCAAAGAGCAAAAGCGCTCGATACCACTGTTACGACCCCATTCCGACCAACCCGGACCTGAGGGCGACTAGTACTAGGAGTAGTACTTTAGGGGTTACATGAATAAAATGGAGAAGCGTAACAATAAGCTAACATGCTCGAATGTAATACGAGATGATGTTATATTGTTTTTGAAGGTTTAGCCATCGGACCCCAAAACTCGCCCGATCCGATGGGCCTCAATAGTTTAAAACATAAAGCATAAATAAGGGAGTTCAGAGCGTAGCAATGAGTGTGTGAATACATATACGACGATATGCATTCAAGGTATAAACCACAAATTCAAGTAAATCGGTCAAGGACACCGACTCTCAACACTTTCCCCATCATCACCATCGAGCTCAACCCGCACATTTAAAACAAATATGCAGGCTAAGTACAAGAAATTGCACTTAGTGGACTCATGCCGAAAACATTTGATAAATTTTGGATTACGCCAATATCGAGTAAGTCACAGTGGTTTTAGTTAAAATGCCTCAGGCTTACCAAATCATTTTCGTCAGAAACATAGCTCGCCGAGCATTTTCGCGTGTATGGTCCGTATCTCATAGTCACAATACATAATAATAATAAATAATAAACGCCGAGAGTGAGGCCTCCCATCTACGACGCCGTGACCGGCCGTAATCCCGCACAAAGACACAAATACTCTGCAAGCATATGTTAACACAACAGAAGTTCCAACCTTCACGCCAATCCTAGCTGTGCATTTGTCATCCCAAGACAGACCCGACATTAAAAGGTCATGCTACCACAACAATTGATATAATAGTTCCAACTATCTCCACAATTTCTACCCGGCATAACAGATAGATCCATACACAAAACGAAATATTTTCGCGGTGTAATGCAAGAAACATTTGATAAACAACAGTAGTATAAGTGTCAGAATAAATTCATTTGGTATGACAAGAAAGTCATATTTTGAAGATAAGAAGCCCATTTTGAGATAAGAAAGGAAGCCCACCGACTATGGTTCGTTGTAAAGTCCCAGTTCGCTCGCTCGTCAAAATCCCGTCACGCGCTCAAGGCCCACACCTTTACGAAAAAGCGAGGCTTTAGTACGTCGCCAAGTCTTTCGAGACTTTCAAAACTAAGATAAACTTCGATATTTCATATCGATGTAGACCGAATTCCTTAGTGAATTCAATACGCCTCAACACGATACGATCGACTTGTTCTCGCTCTTCGAGATACTTTCAACGATAAGCACGTTTTCGATATATGGATTTCATTTGTGAAATCTTTTCTTACTAATGAGGTATCATACCAATTAGTATATCTTACGCCATCGACGATTTATAAACGATAATCGCTTTGCTTGACTTAAAAGTCAACGGTCAACATTGATCAACAAAGTCAACGATTTTGACTTTTAAAAATAAGTAATTTCACTATTTTGTTTTATAAATCGAATTTGATCGATTTGAAAACGTAAAGTCCTATTGCTCGATTTATCTTGTAAATCAAGGACTTATAATTATTTTCGCATTTTTAATAACCCTTTTTATAAATAAAAAGTGTATTTTGGTATTTAAAACGTTATAAAATGAACGTTTGTCTCAAACATAGCAATCTATGTTTATAAAATTTTGTAACATTTAAAAACTGTCCAGAATATTATTTTAGTAAATTTTCATTAATAAACTGTTTTAAAAAGGATTTTAAAATCCTTATTAATTATCGATAATTCCGATAATTAACTTAAAAATATCAAATGACTTTTGAAAATTTTTCTAAATTAATATAGTGTATTATTATACACTATGGTCCAGAATATGAATTTATGAAATTCATATAATACTGTTTGTTATTTATTTATATATATACATATATATATTTACTAAATTCAAAATAATAGGAATAATCATCCAAAATTCCCAAAATTGATATATACTTATTATAACATCCCAACATCAGTATATAATATTTATATAACCCATAGTTCATCATAACTATTTATTTCACAAAATGTAATAATGTTCACGGTAATAATAAGATAATTACCAAATAAATAGCAAACAATTTCTAAAAATTCTAAATAAATTCCAACATCAATAAAAATTATATTATAACATTGTAACATCATAACATCAACCAAACTAATTTAAATCGTCACCATATGAGCTTGTAATGCTCTCGGCTTTTTCGATTTAAAGTGTTGTTTGATTTTCAAAAATTCCAATAATTATATACTATGTCTATACACTATAGTATATTAATATAACATCATATAATCATCAAGAACTAATTAAATCATCACCTCATAAGCTTGTAAGCGGTTTATTTGATTTAAATAGGTAAATGATTTCCAAAATTCTAATTAATTTACACAATGCATAAATAATATACTAAAGCATTAAAACACCATTACATGTTCAAAATAAAATCATACATCAACATATACTTACAATATGCTCTCGCCTTAATTAAAATTTAAGCATATGGTTTTCAAAAATTCTAATTAAATCATAGAACATGTAATCAAGGTCCTAAAGTATGAATATGACATTATATGATTAAAACAAAATTTATACATCATGGTATTTATTTAAATAGCTCACGGTATTTTAACAAAATACTTAGGGTTTTCCAAAATTTTCTAAATCAATACCATAGTCTTAAATCATAACATAAATCAATAATACATGCTTAGAAAATGCTCAAGAAATACTCTCGGTCATCACATATGCATTTTTAACATTTTCAAAATTATTTTAAACAAGGTCTATGGTTCAAAATTTCATAAACATGCTAGATCTATTCAAAATTAAATAAGCAACAACATATGATTATCCAAGCATATATCTTCATATATTTGAAAATAAATCATCAAGAACCATATATTTCATGCTCAAGAACATTAAAACATACATATACATACATATAGCATTCAACACAATTACATATATATATATAAAACATGCTCGAAATTTTCATGAATAAATGAAATGAAAAATCGGTGCTAGAGATCCTGTTTACCTTAGATATGATATATGTTCACAAGAATAATATAGTATCAAGGTTTGGAAGAAGAAATAGAAGAAGAAGAAAGCTTTCTGAAAATGATGGGAGGATGGCTCTCGATTTTTCTGCTGGAAATAGGAGAGAAATGGAGAGAAACGAGAGTGTTGTAGTGTAGGAGGTGTGTATAATGAGGAATGGGGTGAATGGGAAGAGTCCTCCCTATACCACCTCTCTCTCTCACCGATTTTGGCCAAGAAATGGGAGAAAATCTGTAGCTTAATGATGGCAATTAGTGTGATGATTAGGCTAGGTTTAAAAGGTGTTCATGCATCATGAAAAAAGGCACATCATGCTTTGTCCAAGCATGATGGCCGACTGCCATGGGGGGTAAGGGGCTGATTTTAATTTTTTTACACATTAATACTATGTATTAATCATAGTATAGGTCATAGATATATAATACATGTCATAAAATAATTAAATCCAACTTATAGCAATATCGATTTTACCGATAATAAATGGAAAAATAGGAATAAAATACAAATCACACCTATTATTGATACTCATGCCATTTTCGATCCAAATATACATATATACATCATAATATATGATTTAGATATTAAATAATATCATAGGATAAAATTATAGCATTAATTCATGCATATAAACCCTAATTTTAAGAATCATGTTTCAAAATCATAAAATCGCCATCGATTTTTAATGATCTAAAACTGATTTCATAGCTTAATAACACTCATATATATCATATTATAAAGTTTAGATACCATATGATAATTTAATAGTGTCATTTCATGTGAAAACCAAAGTTTATAAACTTAGGGTTTTTGAAAATTTCAATATCAAATTATCGAATTTTAATAACTGAAAATTGATTTTAATAATTAATAATACTGAAATTATATAAATATTAATAGGAAATTAATTATTATAATTTCCTGAGCATTAAACTCATTTTTCAAATCGCTCTCAGACGCCGACGCTCAAAACGCCTCAAACGCTCAAAATCGACTCATCTCAAATGGTCGCAGAAGTTCACACTTACTAAATAAATATATTCCTTTAATATAGGAAGTAAGATGGAAATTAATTCCAAGCTTCACCGCCGTAAAATTTCATGAAAAGTCGACGCTCGATACGTGTTCGACGTTAAAATATATCGACGAATCATTTCGTAATATTTCATTCCTTTAATTCACAATCCTTAGTGAATTTTGAAAGGAATTCGTTATAACGATATCGTATCGAAATCACAAGATTCGATGTCGTAAAAGATAATATACGGTAAAACCCTAATTACGGGTTTAGAAAACCGTAATCGATATTCGCTTTTCGAATATTACAAAGGTCCAGCGTTTTCCACACCAATGAGAAATCCTCAAGAGCATATAAGGGCTACGCCTTGCCCAAAATGTCATAAGACGCATAAGGGTGAGTGCCTATTGGGCATTTGCTTTAGATGTGGTATGGAGGGCCACTATGCAAATAATTGCCCTGAAAGACGCCAGGGAGAAACTAGAAGACCACACCAACTAGGCCATGCTCAACCACTCAAGGCAATTCATCTTTCGCCACAGCAACCACGTCCGCAACAACATTACCACGGAAGACGGAACAAACGAAATCAAGGAAACGTGACAGGTACGAAAAACTTCCCAACGTACCTATGCCTATAGTACTTTTGTTCGAAAAGAGTACTTTACATTCTTTTATCGCAAAGATATGCGTAGAAAGGTTAGAACCTAAATCAGAACAAGTAGATCAGAAAAAGATGATCTGTTCACCATAGGAGGAATCATGATTGTCAGACATGTTCTCTCGAACTTAGATTTGAACCTAGAATCACTTGAAATCTAGTAAATCGCTTGAACATAGTACCTATGTGAGACATAGATATAATCATAAGAATGGATTGGTTAATCGAAAACCATTCTGCGATCCGTGCAAGAAAAGGGAAATATCGTACCATTTCTCCGGTCAAAAGCTACGAGATTCTATGGAATCAACATGGGAAGGAAAATTCCGACCATATCCACACTGCAAACAAGGAGAATAATAAACAAGAAGGAAAGTTAAGCATTCCCTGTTTATGTAAACAAGAGGAAAAGCGGAATTTAAGGTCGAGGATGTGGAAATTGTTCAAGAAGTTCCAGACGACTTTCCGACAACTTATCAAGATTACCCCTGATAAGCAGCTAGAGTATTACCATCAACCTAGAACCATTATTAAACCGTGTCAAAAGTACTTTAATCAAATGTCTTCAAGGAAATTGGAAGGAAAAGTTTCAAATTAAAGGTTGTGGAATCTAAGTCTTATCGGACCTAGTGTATCACCTTAAAAAAACACCCAGCTTGCGTGTCAAGAAGAAAGATAGCCTACTAAGAAAGTATGTAGATTATTGAGAGAAAATAATCTATTACCAAGGATAAATGAGTATTCGGTCAATGGGAAAAAGCAAGAGTAGTCCTGAGAACCGATCTCAATTGGACAATAATCAACTTAAGGTACGAGCTAAAAATGTACCCAAAATGGACTTCCAAATAAGATGTGGCCACTATGAGTTTATAGTCGTGTCGTTCGGACCAACTAATACGCTAGCCATGTTATGAACCTCAAAAATCGAGTGTTCCGCGCATATTAGGACAAATTGTCTTAAACCTTCATAGATGATATTCCCGTCTAATCAAAGGGCAAGAAAGAGTATAGAGAACTCTTGAGAACTATCTTATAGACATCAAAAGTCAAACAAATTTTGCCAAGTTTATTTAAGGCAGATTCGGCTTAAAGAAATAATATTCTTTAGACACGTTGTGTGTTTCAAAGGAATCCATGTGAACTCAGGAAAAGTTAAAGGCAATACAAAGATGGAAGCAATCAGCGACTCAAAAGGAGATCAAGAGTTTCATAGGATTCGCAGGCTGCTATCAGAGATTCATTGAGGATTCTATAAGATAACAAGGCAGATAACACCATTACCCCAGAAAGGAATCAAATTTACATGAATCAATAAATGCGATACCACGAGCTAATGTGAAGAAGATAATAAGTTATGCATCACGACGACTTAGAACTAGTAGCAGTAATACAAATTAAGATTTCAAAACGTCACTTCTATGGAATGAGGTATGAGACCTTCACAGATCATAAGAGTTTAAAATACCTCTTCAAGCAAAGAGACTTGGAAATGAGATAGAAAGGGTGGCTCGAACTAAAGACTACGACGGTTGTATAAATTATCACCCAGAGAAGGCAAATGTAGTAATGGTGCCTTAAGTCGTAAAAATCCACCCAAATTGGGAAGACTCTTTACAAAGAAAGAAAAACTCGTTGAAGAGTTTGAAGGAGTGGAAATAGAGATGGTTGACAACCAGAAATGATTATGAGTTCTATTGCTACACTCACTCTGACGTCCGATTTAAGAAAAAAAGATAATAGAAGAACAGAAGAAAGATGTCAAAGTCGAAAGAGGTAACACTACTATATGGGTAATAGTGGATCGACTTACTAAAAGAGCTTATTTTCTGCCTATGCGAAATATTCATAAATCTAATAAGTTAGTTCAGTTTTACATAAAAGAAATCGTACGTTTATATGAGTACCAAAATCTATCATATCTAATAGAGATTCTAAGTTTGCTTCTAGATTTTGGATTAGCTTACGACAGTAGTTCGACACCTAAATTGAACTCTAGCATAAATTTCGCTCACGCATGCATCTAACAGTTGGAAAGAAACAATATGAACGCTTTAAGATATATTGAGGACATTAGTGTCGAAATAGAGTACACATTGGAAATACATTTTGTTCCACTATTAAGATCATTTACAACTACGATTGTCAAAAAGTGATCAATATAGCCCATATGAGGTATAGTACGAAAGGAAGTGTTGATCACCTCTTTATGGTGATAATGAAAGTAAGAAGAAAGTTTTAAAGCTAATATTGTGAGTGAAATGATTAAGATGTTTGCCAAGATAGGCAAGGAATAAAAGAAAATTTTGCAAGACAAAATGTCTTACGCTGATGTGCGTAGAGATGAACTACATTTTGAATGCAGAGATGAAATTTTCTTAAAAATTTCTCCAGTGAGAGGAATTATTATGTTGGAGAAAAAGGAAAGTTGAGACTACGTGTTATTAGGACCTCACGAGATCCAGAGAGTTAGACTCAGTAGTCTATAGATTGATACTTCCACCAAATTTGGGGAATGTACAGAGTATTTCCACGTGGCATAGTTAAGAAAGTACGTGTATAATTCAGAACACGTGATTCATCACAACGATGTTTTTCTCAAATCAAGATTTGAGTACTGGGAAAGAATATGCGATTATTGAGATCGTAAGATTCAACGGTTGAGAAACAAAGTTTATACCGTTAGTAAAAGTCCAATGGAGAAACCATGGACAAGAGAAAGCCACGTAGGAAACTTGAGAGTGTTATGATGGAAAGATACCCCGTACTATTCTAAGATATGTAAATTTCGGGACGAAATTTATTTTAAGGGGGGTAGAATGTAATATCTCGTAGTTTTAATACTGAATTACGATAATAAATGTCGTAATTAGGGTTATTAATTCAATAATTAGAATCCTAATTAGTCAAAGCTCAATTTTGACAAAAAATAGCACGAAAATTTTATGTGATATTCACTAGTGTGTAGTGAATTAAGGAATACAATTATATTATTCCTTTGATTGTATAATTCTAACGTCGATTAAATTTCGATAGTTAGTCTTATGATATTTCTAAGTAATGGAACTTAGAAATTTAATTCCTTGTTTGTGATGCACGAATAATGTGCCTAAGACATTATTACGAGCTTTTAGAAATAAATCACTTAGCTATAATTCGAAACGTTTAGAACGTCGGTTTTTAGAGATGAGTTAATAACTCAGTCAAATGATCATGGAATTATAAAATTCAAATTCCTATGATTATTTTATGATATAAGAGCATTATTTATCATCAAAATAATACTAGAAAATGTAGGAATCAAAATTGAATTATTTAGCCAATTTCGAAAACCCTAAAAATTGAAATTAGGGTTTTGTGATTTAAAATTGTTCTAAATATTTTTCTATGATTAAATTCATCATCTAGAACTTATAATATGTCACATAACTATGTGTTAGCCATTTGTTACAAGAAAATAAAATGTTTAGTATATTAAACCCTAAATTCTCGAAAATATGCAACTATAGTATTGTCACGTCCCCACTCCGGATAACCCGGACTGAAGGGTGACTAATACTAGGAACAGTATTTGGGGCTCGCGAAGGCTAATATAAAGGTATATATCAAAAGTAAACTAGCATGCTTGAACATAACATAAGATGATATCACAATAATTCAAATGGTTTAGGCCATCCGACCCAAAGACTTAACAATGATCTGATGGACCTCAATAGTTCATAACAGTAAACATAACATAAAAGAGTTCAGAGATTGCAGCGGAAAGTGTGTGAATACATATATGTAGATATGTATTCAAGGTGAAACCACAAATTCTTAATAAAAACAGTCAAGGACACTGGACTCCTCAACACCCCCTCCATCACCATCATCAAAGCTCAACTTGCACATTTAAAAACAAATATGCAGGGCTAAGTACAAATAATGCACTCAGTGGACTCATGCCGAAAACATTTGATAATTTAATTACGCTGCCAATATCATGGTAAGTCATGAGGGTTTTAGTTGAAATGCCTGTGCTTACTAAAACATATTCGGTTAAGAAACATCGCTCGCCGAGCATTTTCTTGGTGTGTGATCCATATCCCATAGTCATATCTCATTACAATATCAAAGTTCAAACGTCGTGAAGGAGGCCTCCTCAACGACGCCAGAACCGCCGTTACCCATACAACACACAATCGCGCTCAGTGTACACGTTAGCCCCAGCCGTGCATCATCCTCCCAAGATTGGACCCGATATCGATTTCATAAAAGGTTGGGCACTACCCAACAAAATTAATAACATTTCATATCATGTTATTCCATCCTTCACACCATTTATTTCAGATAGATCCATACACAAAACAGAAACATTTTGGCAGGTAATAGTATAAACAGTTTATCAACAGTTGAAAATAAGCGTAATAAATAAATTCATTTGGGAATAAGAAAGCTCGTATTTTGATTTTGGAAAAGAAGCCCCACCGACTATGATCTGCCTTTAACAAGAGTCCCAGTTCAATTCCTCGTCGCTGTACTCGGTTGTTTCGCTCAAGCGTCCCACACCTTTACTGAAAAGCGAGGTTTTAGTACGTCGCTCAAGTTTCTCAAGACTTTCAAAGTCTAAGATAAACTTCGATATTCAATATCGATGTAAACCGAATTCTTAATGAATTCAATGCGTATTTCAATCGAATAGTTCTCGCTCTTGAGATCGCTCACCATATCGCTTTAACCTTTTCGGTTAAACGCTCAACGATTCATACGCTTTCTCGATAAAAGGATTTCATTTTGAAATCTTTTCTTACTAATGAGGTATCATACTCAATTAGTAAGTCTTACGCCGATTAGCGTGTTTATCGAACGTATATTCACACGCTTGACTTTAAAAGTCAACGAAGTCAACAAAGGTCAACAAAGTCAACAATTTTGACTTTCAAATAGTAATTTCTTACTATTTCATTTTGTAAATTGAATTTCAATCAATTTCCTTTTGCAAAGTCCAATTTCTTGATTTACTAATTAAATCGATGGACTTATTAATATTTTTCGCAAATATTAATCCTTTTTAATAAATAAAACGTACATTCTCGTTTAATAACGTTATTAAATAAAACGTTTGTCTTAAACATAGTAATCTATGTGTAATATTCCAAAGAAACGAATATACGATTACGGTATTCTAAACCCGTAATTAGGGTTTTGCCGTATATTATCTTTTTACGACATCGAATCTTGTGATTTTGATACGATATCGTTATAACGAATTCCTTTCATAATTCACTAAGGATTGTGAATTAAAGGATTGAAATATTACGAAATGATTCATCGATATAGTTTAACGTCAAACGCGTGATCGAACGCCGCCTTTTCATGAAATTTTCTCGAAAGGAAGCTTGGAATTAATTTCCATCTTAATTCCTTTATTAAATGGAATATATTTATTTAGTAAGTATGAACTTATCGCGACCATTTTGAGATGAGTCGATTTTGAACGCTTTGAGACGTTAACGTTAACGTCTGAGACGATTTGAAAACGAGTTTAATGTTCGAGAAATTAAAATAATTAATTTCCTATTATTATTTTATATAATTACAGTATTAATGATTATTAAAATCAATATTTGAGATATTAAACTCGATATTTTCGAAATTTAATTTCGAAAACCCTAAACTTATAAATAAGGGTTTTATCACATGAAATGATACCATTAAATTATCCTATGGTATCTAAACTTTATAATATGATATATATGGATATTATTAAGCTTTTAATCAGAATTTCATCCATAAAAATCGAAGGTTTCAGTTTTTATAAAATTGAAACCCTAATTTTCGAAATTAGGGTTTTATATGATTGAAATGTGTAATAATTTTATCCTATGCTATTATTTAATATCTAAATCATATATTATGATATATATGTGTATATTTTGATCGAAAATGACATGAGTATCAATAATAGGTGTAATTTATATTTTTAATCCTATTTTTCAATAATTGTTATCGGTAATTTTCGAAAATTGCTCTATGTGTGTTTTAATTATTTTTATGGCATGTATTATATATCTATGACCTATACTATGATTAATACATGTATTATGTGTAATAAAAAAATAAAATCAGCCCTTTGAACCCCCCACGCTGCCGACCACCCTATGAACAAGGGATGCACTCCACCTTTTATTTTGCCAATGCATGACTTACTTTTAAACTAACTTTAATGATCACTCTCTCACTCCATCATTTGGCTGCAAAATTTTCATTGGGTGAAGGAGAGAGAGAGAGCAGCGAGAGAGAGGAGAGAGATATATAGAGGAGCCTTCTTTTCTTCTCATTCCTACTCTTACACAAAAGATTGAACACCAAACACTCTCAATCCTCTCCTTTCTTCACCCAAACCGAGAGCTCTCTCTCCATTTCCGATTTTATTTTCTTCCTTCTTCTCCTTTCTCCTCACCAAGCTTGACATCCACTTTGGTCTTGTGATATTATACCATTCCTAAGGTAAAACACTGACTATAGTACCGATTTCTTCTCTTTTGTTCAAAGTTTCAAACTGTTTTAATATATATATGTATAGGTTTGAGTTTTATACAAATATGTATACATATGTGTTTAAATGTTCTTGAACATGAGCCTTTATTTATATATGTGTTCTTGAGGATTTTATTTTGAAAGTACATGAGAATATATGTTAGATGAACAAAGGTTGTTGTATATGGAATGTATGAATGTATCTAGTAAGTATATATGATTTTCGAACCTTAATCTTGTTTTAAAATAATTTTCGAAAACTATAGAAAATGTTTAGTAATGACCGATTGTTGTTACAATATTTTGAGAATGAAATATTGATCTATGTTATGATTTAAGACTATGGTATGTTAATTGAAATTTTGGAAAACCCTAGCTTAAATTTTTGAAAATGCCGTGAGCTTATATATGTTATACCTTGATGTATAATTTTATTTCAAGCTTGTAATAACATAATAATGCTTTAGAACCTCGATTATATGTTCTATGATTTAATTAGAATTTTGAAAATCAATTGCTATTTTTTCATAAATACCGTGAGTATTATAATTTCATAGGTTGGTGTATGATTTTATTTTTGAACATGCAATGGTGTTTTAATGCTTTAGTATATTGTTTATACATTGTGTGAATTAATTAGATTTTTAGAAATCAAATACTATTTTAAATCAAATAAGCCGTGAGCTTGTTGCTCTTGAAGGTGATGATTTAATTAGTTTTGATAAATATTATGATGTTATATTACTATACTATAGTGTATAAACATAGTATATAATTGTTGGAATTTTTGAAAACCAAATACTAAATAAAATCGAAAAAGTCGAGAGTTTACAAGCTCATATGGTGACGATTATTATTTTGGTTGATGTTATGATGTTACAATGTTATAATATAATTTTTAATGATGTTGGAATTTATTTGGAATTTTTAGAAATTGTTTGCTATTTATTTGGTAATTATCTTATAATTACCGTGAATAATTACTATATATTATTAAATGAATGTTATGGTGAACTATGGGTTATATTGGTAATGTATATTGATGTTGGGATATTATACTAGGTATATATCAATTTTGGGAATTTTGGATAATTATTCCTTAATTATTGAAAATAGTAAGTATATATATGTATATATATAAATAAATAGCAAATAATATCATATGAATTTTATAAATTCATATTCTGGACCATAGTGTATAATAATGCACTATATTAATTTAGAAAATTTTTCAAAAGTCATTTGACATTTTAAATTAATTATCGAGTTTTCGATAATTAATAATGATTTTAAATCCTTTTAAAACAGTTTATTAATGAAATTTTGCTAAATTAATATTCGGACAGTTTTAAATTTTACAAAATTTTATAAACATAGATTGCTATGTTTGAGGCGAACGTTCATTTTATAACGTTTAAAACCAAAATACACTTTTTATTATAAAAGGGTTTTAAAATCTAAAAATATTTATAAGTCCTCGATTTACGAGATAAATCGAAAATAGGACTTCGTTTTCAAATCGATCAAATTCGATTTATAAAACAAAATAGTAAGAAATTACTATTTAAAAGTCAAAATCATTGACTTTGTTGACGGTGTTGACTTCGTTGACTTTTCAAGTCAAGCGTGCGATTATCGTTTATAAATCGTCGATGCTGTGTAAGATATACTAATTGAGTATGATACCTCATTAGTAAGAAAAGATTTCACAAATGAAATCCATATATCGAAAACGTGCTTATCGTTGAGCGTATCTCGAGGAACGAGAAAAGTCGATCGTATCGTGTTGAGGCGATTGAATCCACTAAGGAATTGGTCTACATCGATATGAAATATCGAGTTTTATCTTAGTTTTGAAAGTCTCGAGACTTGAGCGACGCACTAAAGCCTCGCTTTTTCGTAAAGGTGTGGGCGAACGCAATGACGGGATTTTGACGAGCGAACGAACTGGGACTTTTACAACGAACCATAGTCCGGTGGGCTTTTATCTTCAAAATGTGGGCCTTTTCTTACCCCACTAAAGCGTGACTTTCTTGTTATTTCAAATGAGTTTATTTACACTTATCCTACAACCGTTTAACAAATGTTTCTTGCATTACACCGCCAAAATATTTCGTTTTGTGTATGGATCTATCTGTTATGCCGGGTAGGTTTGTGGAGATAGTTGGAACTATTATATCAATTGTTGTGGTAGCACCCAACCTTTTAATGTCGGGTCTGTCTTTGGATGATAAATGTCCGCTAGGATTAGGCGTGAAGGTTGGAACTATCTGTTGTGTTAACATATACTTGCAGAGAGTGTGTCTTGTCAGACGGATTACGGCGGTCATGGCGTCGTAGATGGGAGGCCTCCTCTCGACGCTTATTTATTTATTATTATGTATTGTGACTATGAGATACGGACCATACACATCAAGAAAATGCTGGCGGGCTATGTTTACTGAACCGAAAATGATTTGGTAAGCACAAGGCATTTTAACTAAAACCACGTGACTTACTCGATATTGGCGGTAATAATCCAAATATTATCAAATGTTTTCGGCATGAGTCCACCGAGTGCAATTTCTTGTACTTAGCCACGCATGTTTGTTTTAAATGTGCGAGGTTGAGCTCGATGGTGATGATGGGGATGTGTTGATGAGTCCAGGTGTCCTCGACCGATTTACTTGAATTTGTGGGTTATACCTTGAATGCATATCGTCGTATATGTATTCACACACTTTCATTGCTATACTACGAACTCCTTTATTTATGCTTTATGTTTACAAACTATCGAGGCCCATCGGATCGGGCCAAGTTTTGGGGTCCGATGGCTAAACCTTTCAAAAACAATATAACATCATCTCATATTCTATTCAAGCATGTTAGTTTATTTTTATGCATCTCTATTCTATCCATGTAACCCCTAAAATACTACTCCTAGTACTAGTCGCCCTCCAGTCCGGGTTGGTCCGGAATGGGGTCGTGACACTATGTTTATAAAATTTTATACATCCGAATATGTCTAAAATAATTATTAGACATATAATTCATTATTAAACTGAATTTAAAAGGATTTAAAAATCCTCATAATTGTTTAAAAACTTACGGTAATTTCGAATAATTACCAAATGATTTTGAAAAATTTCCTAAATTAATATAGTGTATTATTATACACTATGGTCGAATAAAATTAATATTATCCATATGGTATTTGTTTGTCATTTATTAATATATATGTATATATATGTCACGATAATTTCGAATAATTAAGGAATAATTGTCCAAAAATTTCCAAAATTGATATACACTTAGTATAATGTCCCAATATTACTATATGTCAAAATTATAACCTATAGTCCATTATAAACACTTATACATCAAGGAATGATTTCCAAATGCAATCGGTAATCACAAAACAATTCCCAAACAATTATCAAACAATTCTTAAAAATTCTAATTAAATTATAACATGATCAAACATTATATCATAACATTGTAACATCATAAAATCAACCAAAACCATTTGAAATCATCACCATATAGAGCCTTAGCTCTCGGCTTCTTTGATTTTCAATAGTTAATTGGTTTTCAACAATTCCAACAATTATATACTATGCTTATGTACTATAGTACAACAATATAATTGTAATAACCCGCAGTTTTAAAAGCCTAATTACGGTATTCAAAACCCGTAAAATAAAATTTCACCGTGAAATCAAATTAAATATGAAATCTTATATGATTTCAATTAATTACATAGGAATGATTTCCTGTCACACATTCACTCAAACTCGTGAATGTAGGATTCGAAAGTTTTAAATTTTATCGTGATACATTTTCAACGTCGAATGCATATCGACTGTTGAAATGTCACGATATTTTCTAAGCAATCAAGCTTGGAATTATATTCCATTATTAGTGGAATACTTTAATAATGGGATTACAGTACTTACGACCATTTTAAAGATGAGGCGATCGTAGCGTCTTGAGGCGTTTTCAAGCGTCAACGTTTAGAGATAAACGAGCGATGGTTTTAATGATCAAGAAACTTTAGATAATTATTTCTTATGATATTTTTATGATATTACAGTACTAATAAGCATTTAATTAATGCTTGAACATTAGAATTAATAAAAATCTCAAAGTTAGTTTCGAAAACCCTAATATTTCAAAATTAGGGTTTTCTTCGAAAAATTCATGCCTTTTTAATTATCCTATGCTATAATTATCATTTAAATCATATACCAAGGTGCACATACCTATGAATAATATGAAATAAAATTTTTAACCCATGGTTTATCCAAATGGCCGATGGCCATTTTCTTGTGCACAAGTTTGAATTATATTCTTCTCTTATGCTATTTAATTAACCTATGATATTAATTACCATCTAAATTATATTATATGATGTATATATGTATTTTTGGCATGGAACTAAATTATTTAATGTGTTTAAGGCATAAAAGCCGTGTGTAATGCATGTGTGTATAACAAAGTGTATTTTTAATTCTATCAATCTCACATGCATATATAAATGATATATATTAAGATTTTATTACTAAGACTCCATTATATGTATAGATATATATCCTATTTTCAGAATTTCAATGTGTAGCACTCATGAGAATGCCCACTATCTACATAAAATATTATAGATATATGAAGGTCTCTCTGTGTAAGAGAGAGAGGTGGGACGTGAGCTATAGGGAGGAGAGGAGATCAGATTTTGTTTATTTCATTCATTTACACACTCAACACTTGATCACACTATCCTTCTCTCAACTCTCCACAATTCTCTCAAAACTCTCTCTTCTTCCCCATTTTTCTCAAATGAGAGCTCCCTCTCCCATGCCAAGCTTAAATCTTCTTCTTTCTTCCATATCAAGTGTAAAACCTTGGACATTATTCCATTAAACCCTATATCCAAGGTAGGAATCGAAACAAAGGCTTGGTTGTTCTTGAATCTTTGAAAAGTTTTCGAAAAATAGCTTAAGTTCATGCATGTGTTCTTGAAGAACTTTGTTGATGATGTTTTGCTATTGCATGTGTATAAATGATAAAGGATTGGGTATGTGTTCTTGTTTTTTTTCAAAATGTATTGCATGTCCAATTTTTGTTTAAAAATTTTCGAAGCAATGGGTATATTGTGTACCAAGAATATGTAGCATGATAGTTTGAGGTTTATACATGTTTTAAAATTTCAACCATGGGTGAAAAATGTAGTGAGGACCGAGAGCTATAAGGAGCATTTGAGCATGAATTTATGATCTATGATATTATATGTATCCATAGTATTTATCTTGAAAATTTAGAAAATCCATGCCCAATTTCTTCTTGAAACCGAGAGCATAAGAATTCTAAGTGGGTGTATGATTTTATTTTTGTACATGCAATGTGATATTATGGATTTATGATGTGTTGAGAATGCATATAATTTATTTGAAAATTTTAGAACACTCTTGCTATTTTTTTATGATGATCGAAACTTATATATACATATTTGAATGATGATTGATTTTTATTTAAGACATACAATTACATCTAGTGAATCTATGATATTATGTGAATACATAGCCTTTTATTTGAAATTTTAGAAAATTCCTACCATTAATTTTCAAAGATGACCGAGGACCATATATATGTATATATATGTATGATTTTTTTTATAACATGCAATGATGTTTTATTACTCTAGAGCATGAACTTTATACCCTATGATTTAATTGGAAATTTTGGAAATGTCTACCTATTCTTTTAGAAAGAACCGAAGCTATATATATATAAGTTGATATATGATTTTCATCTAGAACATGTATGTCACATCCCCAAATCCTAAGTAGGATTTAGAAGGATTAGAACTCTAATCAGTATAATTAAACAGAAATTCTCCTTAACAAAAGCCGTAATTCATATGACAAGCATGTTCTTGGACTTTAGTACATAACTTAAGTTCTTGCAATGGAAAACATGTGATATGTACATATGACGATGTACTATCAAGTATAAACTTTTCAATGACAATATTCCTATTGCTCAACACCGCTCCATCCATCATCCGCTCAACTGCACATTTAAAACAAACATGCGGGCTGAGTACAAGAATGTACTCGGTGGACTCATGCCAAAACATTTGATAATATTAATTACGCCGCCAATGTCGAGTAAGTCACGGGGTTTTAGTTAAAAGGCCTCAGGCTTATTAAAATCATTCGGTTCAGTAAAAGTAGCTTGCAAGCATTTTCTTGGTGTGTATGGTCCGTATCTCATAGTCACAATACATAATAATAATAAATAATAAGCGTCGAGAGGAGGCCTCCCATCTACGACGCCGTGACCGCCGTAATCCGTCTGACCTGCATCGCTCTCTGCAAGCATATGTTAACACATCGATAGTTCCAACCTTCACGCCAATCCTAGCGGGCATTTATCATCCGCACAGGACCCGACATTAAAAAGGTTGGGTGCGACCAAATGACATAACTTGTCATAATAAAGTTCCAACCATCTCCACACCCTACCCGACAAACAGATAGGATCCATACACAAAATGAAATATTTTGGCGGTGTAATGCAGTAAAACATTTTATAATAGTTGTAGAATAAGTCTTGTAAATAAACTCATTTGGAATAACATTAAAGTCACATTTAGTGGGGTAAGTAAAGGCCCACATTTTGAAGATAAAAGCCCACCGACCGTAGATTGTCTAATCGATTTCTTGGATTGCGAGTCCCAGCTTAGCCTATCTATTCACGGCTTTGAGGTTTTGGAGTTGAAACATCCATCGGGTCTTAGAACCCATATTTCTACTTGAGTGTATATCATGGCATGATATACAATCAATTGATCATGTAATAGCGCTGGTCAAATATTTCACGTTAAGGCGTGCTTGGTAAAAATATCATATTGTTGTTTTATCCTAAATTCGTGCATCTTATTAATGCTTTAATGTACCTTGCGACGTATCATATGAATGCATCAATTAATAGCATGTTAGTCACATAAGGCATGTTTCACATAGGGAGTTTCAACACTTAGTTAAATTTCAGTGTTAAATTTTCAGCAAAACAGCTTAAAACAACCCAAGTGTCATACTTTGACGATCTATAACTCTCGATTAAAAATACGTATGACCGCACAAAGACACATTCTGAAACCTCTAAACATGTACTGTAAGTTCTAAGAAGGAAGTCGACCCAAAAGAGTCGTGGTTCTGGAGATATAGGGTCTCAAAGTGGGTAACTCGAACTGACTTCTATACTTAGAATATTTTCAAATTTCCAGATTTAGAGTGTCATACTTTGACGATTCATAACTCTTGATTAAAAATACGTATGACCGCACAAAGACACATTCTGGAAACCTCTAAATATGTACTATAAGTTCTAAGAAGGAAGTCGACCCAACAGAGTCGTGGTTCTGGAGATATAGGCTCTCAAAGTGGGCAACTCAACTGACTTCTTCTATACTTAGAAAATTTTTCAGCATTTCCAGATTTAGCTTAACGACGAGGGATTTTATGAGGCTCGTAACTTTGACTCACAATACCAAAATGACTGAAAGATACCATTTTAGAAACCTTGTAATAAGAACTACATGTTTCATGAAGACCGTACTGGAAGATACTTGATGCATCGAGAAATCGTAAGTTCAAAGTTGACTAGTTGGAAAGGAAAACATTCAAGTAGGTGACTTTGGGTCAGTGAACAGTATACTTATAAGGCTTGGTTTGGGATCAAACTTTCCAGATCACAACTAGACATGGTAAGGAACATTTCTTATGAAGAAACCAAAGTCAAAATCGGATTACAAACGGCTCGAATATCTCACGCAAAAGTCGTACACGGACAGTCATTTAGCATAGAATTTTACTAAGGCAGTTTGTCCAAAAAGCTTACTGTAATGCGTCAACTTTAAAAATTCACCGTGAGTTCATTATAAGGAATCTAGGAATGCAACAAATCATATTGAAAATCCACTTAAGTCTAGTTTAATCCAGAAAAGTCTTACTCAATGATTCAAAATAGATTGGGAGATAAAATATTTTACTACAAGCTATCACTACAGTGACAGTTTTGTGCAGTTCGTTTGAAAAATCTGGAATAAATAGTAAACATTTTAGAAAATTCTGAAAATTTACATATATCTTCTAGACATGCTAATTTATGTTTATGCCAATTTTAGATTTTTACCATTAGCCAAACTCGAAACGAAAGCCACGGACCGTGGGTGATGAACACCGAAATTTTACAGATTTGTGCAGTGTTTTGAAAATATAATTAAAATAGAAACACAAGTTGGATTGACTTGAAATTTTACAGAGACGTAATAGACATGTTTCATTTCAACATAGTAAAATTTCACATTCATCGGACCACTGTAACTTAGTCAAATAATTTTATGAAGTTACTGTTTTCGTAACATACTCCCAGTTTTCAGTTTTAAGCTTATTCTTCTTGTATGCATTTCATATAACCACGAAAATGGTGAATCTATCACCCCAAATCACCACCAAGATCATCAATCTAACCATGCAAGTATGATTTAATCATGTCTAAGAGTCATAGGAGATAGTTATACCTTAGTCACGAATTTGAAGATGAATGAGAGAGAGATGGAGCTTGAGCTCTCTCTTCCATGGTGGAAATGGTGTAGGAGAAGAAGAAGAGAGGAAAGGAGAGGAGAGGTCTGAAAATTTTGGGGAGAGAGGAGAAAATGTATTATGAGTGAAATGAAGTGTATGGGAAGAGTTTCTCCATGTATATCTCTCTCTCTCTTAGGCACACACACACACACAATAGGAATCATGGTTGAGTGTGTAGAGTGTGGTGATGATTAGTGTAGGCTGAAAAGGCTTTCTATGCATTGGGTGTTAAAGGATGTGACAAGCATGCCTTGTCCATTCATGATGGCCTAAGGTTTAGGGGTCCAAATAGGTAGGATTTATTTTCTTTTGTATATTAATGCAATATATATATCATACATGATCATAGGTATAAAATACAAGTCTTAAAATAATTAAATCACCTCTTGGGCATATATTCGAAATTTTCGAGAATAATAGAAAATAGGATAAAATTATAATTCACACCTATTATTGATACTCATGTCAATCTCGATCAAAACATACTCATATATATCATAATATATGATTTAGATACCATAGGATAATTAAATGGTATCATTTCATGTTTAAAACCATAGTTTATATAATTAGGGTTTTGAAAATCCATTTCAAAATTATCGAATTTTAAACGCTCAAAATTTGAATTTAATATTTATTAATACTGTAATTATATAAAATAATAATAGGAAATTAAATATAATAATTTCCTTAGCATTAAACTCATTTTCAAAACGTCTCAGACGTTGACGTTCAAAACGCCTCAAAACGTTCAAAATCGACTCATCTCAAAATGGTCGTAGTAAGTTCGTACTTACTTAATAAATATATTCCATTTAATATAGGAATTAAGATGGAAATTAATTCCAAGCTTTCTCGCTCAGAAATTCCATAAAATCTTGACGCTCGATCGCGTTCGACGTTAAAATAATCTTGTCGATATGCTTTACAAACTTCTATTTCTAAATTCACAATTCTCGTGAATATAAAATAGAATTCATTCCTTCAGTAAATAATCGAAACCATTATTCGCTATCTTACTGATTGAATCGTCACAGCGAATTACTAATTTTCGGGTTTCAAAACCGTAATTAGCATCTAATTCCACGGATATTACATCCTACCCCTTAAAAGAAATTTCGTCCCGAAATTTGCATACCTCATAAAGTATGGGGTATCTTTGTATCTTAACATCTTATCTTTCCACGTGTTTTCCTTTTGTCCATGGTTCTTCCATCGGATTTTCATTAAGAACCCAAACTTGATTCCTTAATCGTTGAATCGCACGATCAAATTAGTCGTAGATTTTCATCATAACTCATCTCGAGTCAAAGGTCACGTCATCATGTTGGTTTACGTGAATTGGGTCATTTTCGTATTTCAACTATGACATGTGGAAAAAATATTTCGTATTTTCCGAATTTGGTGGAATACCAAGTTATAGGCTACTAGGCCTATTATTATTAAAGCTCGTGAGGTTCTACAAAACGTGGTCTCGAAGATTCTCAGTATCGATTTTGTAATTTCTCTAGATGGAGAAATCTTAAGAAACTTAATTCGCATTTAAAATGCATTTCATTTACGCGTGACGGTAAAGACTTTTGTCCGTCCTTAGCTTTTCTTATTCTTTGCCTTATTGGGCGATATCTCGATCGTTTAAACGACGGCGTGAACTTTATACCTTTGCTCACCTACTTTGTTACAATAAAGTGGTGGTCGATACTTCTTTCAGTACAATGCCTCATAAGGCTATATTGATCGTTGGTTGACAGCTACGGTTGTACATAACTTAACAAGTGGTACAATACGTTCTCACCTGCACCCCGGGTTTAACATTTATGTTCTCATCGTATCCTTAAATGTTCATACTGTCCTTTTGTTCGCCCTTCTGCTTGTGAGCGGGCAACTATGTTAAGGTTCAACCTCGTGTTTAACTCTTTTTGGGAGTTAGTTCAAAATCTAGGGGTACTCTTGAAGTCTCTATCTGAAACGATAGGTTTTGGTACTCCCTGAAAATATACAATTTCCTTTTTGTACGACAGAGCTAACTTTTCGGTCTACGAGTCATCCGAATAGGCGAGACAAAACATAATTGGTGAGTCAATCCACTACTACCCATATAGTAGTGTGACTTCTTTATGCCTTTGGCGTAACTCATCATAAGATTCATTGCTACATCATTCCATTTTCATTCGTAGCTCTAGAGATTATAACCTCTTATAAGGCCTTTGATATAATGTCTTCACTTGTTGGTAACCGAGACACGGTTCGACAATCATGGTTACATCTCGATTCATTCCTTACTATCTAACCTTTCTCGTAAATCATAACATATCTTAAAGTTGCCTAAGTGGGCGGTAGGAGAAGGGTCATGACTTCATTCTTGGTTTCATCTCTCAGCTTATTATTGCTTGGAGATATTTATATATATATAATCCTTCTTTAGACGATATAACATTGTCCAGCGCTCCTTAAAATTCTTCAGCCTTTCATTCCTTATCTTAATTTGTATTCTACTCCCATCTCCATTCTCTCTTTTTAGTCATATGTCACCTTGGGTGTGAGAGTACAACTTACGTTCGTCACTGAATGCCCGACTATTTCTGTTCTCATTTTCTTAAACTTTCCAATGAGTTTTCCTTTTCTGTTGGGACATACTATGATTTAGGTTGAATTTTATAACTCAGGTATTAGATTCTACATTTACCATCCTCAGGTGATCATTTATCACACTTATAATCTTTTACTAATTCGAGCCATCTTTCTCATTCTGTATCCACATTTCTTTGCTCGAAGAATAAATTCAAACTTTCGCAAGTTGAGAAGGGTTCTTAACTTATTGTCATAGGAGTGATGTCTTCAAGACTTTGGTATTTATACTACTGTCACTATTTCAAGTCGTGAGTTGGGAAATTCTATTCATGTGGCCAAGTCATTGTGATCATAAGCTATTATCTTTCTCATATTAATACATAGCCTCTCTTTTATTACTCCACGTAATTTCATTCCTTTTTGGGGTAGCTATGTTATTGGTCTTGCTACTTTAGAGAGTTCTCAAGGGCTCTTTGATAGCAGTCAATTAATCTATGAAATTGCTCATCTTATCTTAGGTCACTGGCGACTTTCATTCTTAATTGCTTTGCCCTTTGTCAGGTCCACATTGATTTCTTCTAAGGATACTATATGCCTGAGGAATATTTCTTCTTTACGCCGAAATTCACACATCAGTATTGGCAAAATCGCCCGCTCTTAAAAGTCGTAAGACAGTCCTTGATATTCTTTATGTTCTTCTTCGTCCTTTGATGTAAGAAATTACACCGAGCTTCAAGCTCCAGGCAAACTGAAATCTAGTCCCTACACCCCGACAAACTCATAGCTACCAGGGTAGCTTTATTTCCCCTAGCTTTGTCGAAAAGCTCAATTCATAGCTCTCTAGCCTTCGGTCCAAAAGTTAAGATAAAATTTTCTAAGACGTGTGGAACACTCGAGTTTTGAGGTTCATGATCGTATGGTGGTGCATTTGTTAGTCCGAATGGCCTAACTATTATCTCATAGCGACCATATCTTACTCGGAACTATTCGCTTTCGATTTGGATACCATTCTACTAGGACCATATAATATTATACCAAAATGCCTAAATGAGGACTTTTATTCATTATCTATGAGGGTCGGTTTATCGAGCCGGTGATTCTAAGCGTCTAGTTCTTTTTACACCCAAAATTTCGACACCACATTTAACATATTCACGAAATATTCCAACTACGTTTATTTTACTCATTCTAACCATATTATCTACATATGAGTCTCATATTATCATAGGGTTCTGTGTCTCTGAGTGACCTTCGTCGGAGTCGTACCTTTCGTTTAGAAACTTGTCTATTTCTCGATACGTTTTTACCTCATATATCCGACGATCTTTCTCTTTCAAAGAGTCAGGGGTCACACTGCTCCATGTTTCTTCTTCAATACCAGAAGTTGGTGTTACTTTTATCAGAAAGTAAGGTCGAGTTGGTAGTGGTAATATTCCTAATCCTTGAGGGCGATAAGATCCGCCCTTTTGCCCTTCTCGCCTCTTATTGGTACCATTGACGACACGGGCGTGGGGTGGCATTTGGAACATTAGGGTACAACATTCATCACGTCGTGCGGTGTAAATTGCGGGGACTAGGACGAGTGCTTATAGGTGCCGCTCCATACGCATCATGAGTATACTTGAGCACTTGACAAATCTGGTAAGTCCGCCTGACTTTGGTATTTGTATCATGGAGAAAATATTCTTTTGACACATCCTTTTGCAAAACCCTGCCAATCTGTTGGCAAACGACCGATAAGTCGTTGGATACCATCCTCATTTGTCACTCTAAAAATTTCGAGCGTCCATCTAGAGGTGTAAAATTTTCTCCAAAACTGTTCTAAATCCATGCCTAGCTCATAATAAAAGAGCCGATACGCTCGTGTGAGTTATAAATTGTAGGCCTTGGGGTTACTCTCTTACCCGTTAAACACCCTTTTCCTCGCCATTTGTATGGATATTTCTAGATAAGTTCGACTTAATTTAAGCTATGGAAGGAATCTTTAAACAAGAATGATCTCTTAAAGAATTATACACCTTAAGACGATATAACCATGTAGATAACTCATGACACTTATCTTAATACTCATTTTACGCTTACACCTTTAGTCGATATCGCTCTAAATTTATTCGCATATGCGAATAGCGGTACAAATATCCCGTCACAAAACCTTTCATCGAAAAGATTAGGTCCGGTCATCGATCACGTGAATGACAGCCATTTTCGAAACTTCTTGTCTTTAAAATTATATCTATTTTCCTCATAAATATAGTGATCCAAATCATTGGATAGAATTTTAGGCGATTCTAGGCTCGATTCTACGCTTGAGCAACTCTTGCGATGGCCATGATTTTCGTATAGGTAAGGAGGTCTAAATCTTGATGCGATTACCCTAAATTGGGTTCTATCGCTTCTTTGCGTACTTGCGCGATGTCAAAAAGCGAAACACCTAAATTGAACAAATTCTTATAGGTATTCTGAGGAAATTTTCCTCATACCTATCTTGTCTTTTGGGTTTTGTTTGTTCTGCTTCGGTCATAAGTATAGGCTCGTCTACGGTGTTCCGCTTATTCAAGTGAATATCTATTTCATATGTCTTTGTCCTTTCCATTGGGACATTATGCTTCCTTGCTATGGCCTTCGGTGCCTCATTCACCCTATACTTCTCGGTATCGATATCGTTATGCTTTTACCAATAGCGGTTGTGATTAGGTCTACATCTACCTATCCTTTGATATTGATATTTCGATAATTAAGTCTTCACCGTAGAGATCGTCGTGTCTCTAGAACTATCATTCATTCCTAATCCAAGATGAATGACTCCATTCCCTTTTCACTTCATCGATCTTAGGAATATATTTCTCATATATCCTTACTTTAACTCTTCTCAAGGGAAATTCTTATTTATCAAGTCATATGTCTCTGAAGCTTATATTATGTCGGGGCTATCTTATAATCGTATAGCTCATAGTTTCTTTAGTTATTTCCGACTTTTGTCCCTTTTTCTTGGACACGGTATTTGAAAGTAATCTTACTTTCGTTATACTTCGGTTCCCACCTTCAGGACTAGAACCGTTATCATTGTCGTATGGCTTGGTAGGGTCGTACATTCGTACACCATAACTTAAATTCCAAGCATCTTTCTTCCATGTCTTGGCTTTGAAGATATTTTCTTCACACTTGATTTACATACTAGGGCTATCCTCGTTATTCACACAATCTCAAAGATTATGGTTCCTCAATCTCATTATCATCTGTTTAACCAAGTTTCAATTACTTGAATCGGTTATGCTCAATCATAATCTCATCGATCGAGGTATAAGGCGATGGATCTATTTTCCGAGATGCTATCATTTCCTTATATAAATATATTCACGGAAAGGAATATTTTGTATGCATCTTTATTCTTTTAAACATGTCCAACCTACTAACGAGGTTTCAAGGACAACCAACTATCTTAAGGATAAGTTGTAATCTCTCTTATTATAAAAAGAGTTCATATCCCACGGATATCATATACTTTTCTTGCTTTTACTCTTGCATTCAATGCTAAAGAGTATCTTATTCATAACTTGATTATCGTAACAGTCGTATGAAGGTATAACTTCACTGTTATCAATCTTTGTAAAGCCCATCAAGGGTCATCACATCCATGTGTATTATAGGAAAATATCTCATCTCATCGAGATTTTCCTTACATCCTGATTTCTTGATGTCTATCATTTTACTGGTCTGAAACATTTGGGTGACTGGAATAAGTCAACCTATTTCATATCTGATGTTTATCGCTTCACTAATTCGTACTTAGGTGACAAGGTAAGTCAACGTTCGTCATACTTGATGGTTTCAAGAGTCGAGAAAGAATTATCACGACTACTTAAAAAAGCGTTGTCTCACAAATTGAAATAACATCTTTCAATGATTGATTCGATATGCTTTTAGACCGAATAAATGGGGCTCTAGGGTCCAAGACCGAATGACGACTCACCGAGATTTCTTTGGTCATATGGGCTGGCTGCACCGGCCACAAATATTTTCTCGATTCGCAAGGATTTGGGTTCAAAAGGACACTTTATGAATTTTTTTTTTGGGTTGAAAATTTTCTTCGAAGAAGTGAGAAACTCGAATGAATTCTCAATCGAACTAGGTCATGAGTTAAACTCAACGACGTATATTGGGTGATGAATATAATTTTGAAAGCTTATATACCCATAATAGGTCATCAACAAAGGTTCTTATGTACGTCGTGGCTCTACTTATATTCTATAACGGGCAATCTTACTTTCTTAGTAACATTCTAAGATTCGTATCATACTATAACGTTCTTACTTTCTATAAATCATAGAGCTAGCTTCAACTGATTCTCGTGAATCCTGGAGTAGGAATCAAGAATTTGGTCCTTCATAAGAAATGAAGTACAGTACGTTAGGGGCACGTAGGCGAAAACCATACGTACATCGGAGTTCACACGATCGAGAACTAATCAAAACAAAATCACTACGCAGTGCAGGAAAATTTTACGCGCGCTCGCGCCGAGGTCATAAGCGATGCCGACACCAAGGTCGTGCATGCCGTTACCGATGCCGCGGTAGTACAGAGAAATGCCGACATCGAGGTCGCATAAGCTACCCAAGTCGATATGTCAAATTCGATGTTATAAATTCCCGAAATCAAAGTCGACAGTCGCACATGCCGAGGTCGAAGTCGAGGTCGCACAATTTCGTATAAATCCTTTTCTTTTCGATACTCAAGATGGAATGAAGTTCTCAAATCCATCGTTACTCTTGTTCTTGTAATAGGAGGAAGTTCTTACTTCTATGTTCTTTCGTAAAAAGTGATCATGCTTCTTAAAAGTCTACGTTCTGTTGAGCTAGCATGCTCATCATCATAAACAACTTTGAAGTTTGAAGTAAAACTTCAAATATTCATACGTAGCTCATTTGTACGCATGTACTTCGTCGAATTTCACGAATTCAACATATCATTTTTGACAAATCAGTGTCCAATCTCAATCACTTTAAAGCATGAATAACATAACTTTGTTCATAATAATGAACCCTTATTGAATTTCAGGATTTCAAATATTTCATCTTCGCATATCATGCCGAAACTTTCACATCATTGTCATCATCTCCTTATATCTTTCTTCTTTTCATAACTTTCTCGACAAATCATTTGTCATAACATTCATTCTCAACCTTTCTCATAGCTTTCATTTCTTTTGAAAGATCATTTCAATCATCCTTCACTTCAAACTTTTCGATTTCAAAACCGAGAAAATCATTTATCTATCATAAATCAAATCCTTTAAGTTTCCTTAAATATGCAGTCTCATACCTGCATATTGTGGGAATCTTTTGAGCTTTCATAAATATGCAGTCCCATACCTGCATATTGTGGGAATCTCCTTTTGAAAAAAAAAATCATTTTCATCCTTTTTCACTTTCAATCTTTTCATTTTATTTGAATAAAAATCATTTCATAAACATTCATCTGGCCAGGGAAATTTTCAAAACTTTGGAAAAAGAATCATTTACCTCATTTCGGTTGAGCTTGATGTGATGGAGTGTTGAGCATTGTCAGCTGACCTTTAGAAGTCTAATGACTCAATCTAGACTTAATCTTAAAGGAGATTTTGGGTTCAAGAGCGAACCGCTCTGATACCACTCTGTCACATCCCCTAAATCCTAAGTAGGATTTAGAAGGGATTGTAACTCTAAACAGGTATAATTAAACAGGGGAATTCTCCTTAACAAAAGCCGTAATTCATATGACAAGCATGTTCTTGGACTTTAGTACATAACTTAAGTTCTTGCAGCGGAAAACATGTGATATGTACATATGACGATGTACTATCAAGGTATAAACTTTTCAGCGACAATATTCCTATTGCTCAACACTGCTCCATCCATCATCTGCTCAACCTGCACATTTAAAAACAAACATGCAGGGCTGAGTACAAGAATGCACTCAGTGGACTCATGCCAAAAACATTTGATAATATTCGAATTACGCTGCCAATGTCGAGTAAGTCACAAGGGTTTTAGTTAAAAAGGCCTTGTGCTTACTAAAATCATTTTCGATTCAAGAAAGTAGTTTGCCAAGCATTTTCTTGGTGTGTATGGTCCGTATCTCATAGTCACAATACATAATAATAATAAATAATAAACGCCGAGAGGAGGCCTCCATCTACGACGCCGTGACCGACCGTAATCCCGCACAAAGACACATCGCTCTCTGCAGCATATGTTAACACAACAGATAGTTCCAACCTTCACGCCAATCCTAGCGAGCATTTATCATCCGCACAGACCCGACATTAAAAAGGTTGGGCGCGACCCAAATGACATAACTTGTCATAATAAAGTTCCAACTATCTCCACAGCCTACCCGCAAACAGATAGGATCCATACACAAAACGAAATATTTTCGGTGTAATGTAGTAAACATTTTATAACGTTATAGAATGTAGAATAAGTCATTTGGAAATAAACTCATTTGGAATAACATTAAAGTCACATTTTAGTGGGGTAAGAAAAGGCCCACATTTTGAAGATAAGAAGCCCACCTGGACTGTAGATTGTCTAACCGATTTCTTGGATTGCGAGTCATAGGCTTAGCCTATCTATTCTTGGCTTTGAGGTTTTGAGTTGAAACATCCATCGGGTCTTAGAACCCATATTTCTACTTGAGTGTATATCATGGCATGATATACAATCAATTGATCATGTAGTAGCGCCTAGTCAAATATTTCACGTTAAGACGTGCTTGCGTAAAAATATCATATTGTTGTTTTATCCTAAATTTGTGCATCTTATTAATGCTTTAATGTACCTTATGCATATCATATGAATGCATCAATTAATAGCATGTTAGTCACATAAGGCATGTTTCACATAGGGGAGTTTCAACACTTAGTTAAATTTCAAGTGTTAAATTTTCAGCAAAACAGCTTAAAACAACCCAAGTGTCATACTTTGACGATCTATAACTCTCGATTAAAAATACGTATGACCGCACAAAGACACATTCTGGAAACCTCTAAACATGTACTGTAAGTTCTAAGAAGGAAGTCGACCCAAAAGAGTCGTGGTTCTGGAGATATAGGGTCTCAAAGTGGGTAACTCGAACTGACTTCTATACTTAGAATATTTTTCAGAATTTCCAGATTTAGAGTGTCATACTTTGACGATTCATAACTCTTGATTAAAAATACGTATGACCGCACAAAGACACATTCTGGAAACCTCTAAATATGTACTATAAGTTCTAAGAAGGAAGTCGACCCAACAGAGTCGTGGTTCTGGAGATATAGGCTCTCAAAGTGGGCAACTCGAACTGACTTCTTCTATACTTAGAAAAATTTTCAGCATTTCCAGATTTAGCTTAACGACGAGGATTTTACGAGGCTCGTAACTTTTGACTCACAATACCAAAATGACTGAAAGATACCATTTTAGAAACCTTGTAATAAGAACTACATGTTTCATGAAGACCGTACTGGAAGATACTTGATGCATCGAGAAATACGTAAGTTCAAAGTTGACTAGTTGGAAAGGAAAACATTCAAGTAGGTGACTTTGGGTCAGTGAACAGTATACTTATAAGGCTTGGTTTGGGATCAAACTTTCCAGATCACAACTAGACATGGTAAGAAACATTTCTTATGAAGAAACCAAAGTCAAAATCGGATTACAAACGGCTCGAATATCTCACGCAAAAGTCGTACACGGACAGTCATTTAGCATAGAATTTTACTAAGGCAGTTTGTCCAAAAAGCTTACTGTAATGCGTCAAATTTAAAAATTCACCGTGAGTTCATTATAAGGAATCTAGGAATGCAACAAATCATATTGAAAATCCACTTAAGTCTAGTTTAATCCAGAAAAGCCTTACTCAATGATTCAAAATAGATTGGGAGATAAAATATTTTACTACAAGCTATCACTACAGTGACAGTTTTGTGCAGTTCGTTTGAAAAATCTGGAATAAATAGTAAACATTTTTAGAAAATTCTGACAATTTACATAGATCTTCTAGACATGCTAATTTATGTTTATGCCAATTTTTAGATTTTTACCATTAGCCAAACTCGAAACGAAAGCCACGGACCGTGGGTGATGAACACCGAAATTTTACAGATTTGTGCAGTGTTTTTGAAAAATATAATTAAAATAGAAACACAAGTTGGATTGACTTGAAATTTTACAGAGACGTAATAGACATGTTTCATTTCAACATAGTAAAATTTCACATTCATCGGACCACTGTAACTTAGTCAAATAATTTTATGAAGTTACTGTTTTCGTAACATACTCCCAGTTTTCAGTTTTAAGCTTATTCTTCTTGTATGCATTTCATATAACCACGAAAATGGTGAATCTATCACCCCAAATCACCACCAAGATCATCAATCTAACCATGCAAGTATGATTTAATCATGTCTAAGAGTCATAGGAGATAGTTATACCTTAGTCACGAATTTGAAGATGAATGAGAGAGATGGAGCTTGAGCTCTCTTCCATGGTGGAAATGGTGTAGGAGAAGAAGAAGAGAGGAAAGGAGAGGAGAGGTCTGAAAATTTTGGGGAGAGAGGGAAAATGTATTATGAGTGAAATGAAGTGTATGGGAAGAGTTTCTCCCATGTATATCTCTCTCTCTCTTTAGCACACACACACACACACAATAGGAATCATGGTTGAGTGTGTAGAGTGTGGTGATGATTAGTGTAGGCTAGAAAGGCTTTCCATGTATTGGGTGTTAAAGGATGTGACAAGCATGCCTTGTCCATTCATGATGGCCTAAGGTTTAGGGGTCCAAATAGGTAGGATTTATTTTCTTTTGTATATTAATGCAATATATATATCATACATGATCATATGTATAAAATACAAGTCTTAAAATAATTAAATCACCTCTTAGGCATATATTCAAATTTTGAGAATAATAGAGAAAATAGGATAAAATTATAATTCACACCTATTATTGATACTCATGTCAATCTCGATCAAAACATACTCATATATATCATAATATATGATTTAGATACCATAGGATAATTAAATGGTATCATTTCATGTGTTAAAACCATAGTTTATATAATTAGGGTTTTCAAAATCCATTTCGAAAATTATCAATTTTAAACGCTCAAAATTGAATTTAATATTTATTAATACTGTAATTATATAAAATAATAATAGGAAATTAAATATAATAATTTCCTTAGCATTAAACTCATTTTCAAAACGTCTCTAGACGTTGACGCTCAAAACGCCTCAAACGCTCAAAATCGACTCATCTCAAAATGGTCGTAGTAAGTTCGTGCTTACTTAATAAATATATTCCATTTAATATAGGAATTAAGATGGAAATTAATTCCAAGCTTTCTTGCGCCAGAAATTCCATAAAATATCGACGTTCGATCTGCGCTCGACGTTAAAATAATCTTGTCGATATGCTTTACAAACTTCTATTTCTAAATTCACAATTCTCGGTGAATATAAAATAGAATTGTCGAAACCATTCATAAATAATCGAAACCATTATTTCAAAACTATCTTAATTCTACGATTGAATCGTCACGTTTTAAATCAATTACTAATTTTAATAATTGCGAAAATTATTTATAAGTCCTTTGATTTACAAAACCGTAAATAGATTAGGATTTTATCTAATTCTTTATAAAATGAAATGGTATATTACAATGCAAGCATATATTGTTGATTCAAGATGATACATATATTTCATATAAATTGTTTGGGAATTTTGGAAAATTTTATACCATTTTCTTAAAAAGAACCAAGCAAATATGTATTTATGTGTTGATGTATGATTTTGATTTGTAACATGCAATGGTGTTTTATCGATCTAGGATATGTTTTATGCATCCTATGTTTTTGCTAAAATTTTTAAGAATCAATTACAATTTTTATTCAAATAAACCGAAAGCTTTGAGCTCAACATTTTATGGTGATGAATAAAATTGTTCTTGATGTATTTTATGGTGTTACATTGTTACACTATAGCTTATGAGCATGTAATGATTTTGGAAAATTTTACAAAATTGTTTGATGAAAATGATGAAGAGGCAGAGAGCTATGATGATGATTGTATGATATAACATTGTTATATAATGAATTATGTGACATAAAATGTCATGGACTAAGGTTTAGACCTTGTGTTAATTTATCGGAATTTTAGAGAAATTGTTGGGCATTTTACTAAAATGCCGAGACCTTATAAAAATAATAAGGTGATGATTGATTAATGTTTAGTTGATTTTATGACATATTAATGACCATAGTGTATATTAATACACTATATAATATTAGAAAAAATTTGGACATTGTTTGGTAATTTTCATAATTACCGAGAAATTCTAAAGAATTTCTAAGGATTTTAAATCCTTTTAAATCAATTTATTAATAAATTATATGTCTAATATTATTTTAGACATATTTGGAAATTATGGGCAATTTTCAAGATAATTGATTGATAAAACACAAAATAGCCGTGAGCTATTTTTAAAATTGAATAAGGATTTTAAATCCTTAAATTCATTATTTATAATGAATTATATGTTTAAAAATTATTTTAAACATATTAAAACAGTTTATAAAAGAAATCAATTGGAAATTGATTTTGAAAGAATTTAATATTAAAGTATGACTTAGTAATTAAATTACTAAGAAAAGTCAAAATTGTCGACTTTTGAAATCAACGTCTGAAATACGTTCGATAAATACGCTAATGCGCGTAAGACGCATCAATTGCTAATGACATCACGTTGATATGAAAGTATTTCATATTTGAAGTCGTGAAATCGAAAAACGTGAGAAAACGTTGGACCATTTACCAAGAGGGATAAATTGGTAATTCTTAATACATATCTCGTCTCTATCGAAGAACGAGAAATGTTAAGATGATACGCGTTTGAGAAACGAATTAAATTCATTAAAGAATTCAATTCACATCGATATGGAATATCGAATCTTATTATAGACTTTGTAAGTCTCGAATTACGTAAACGACGTACTAAAGCATCCTTTTATAAAAGGTGTGACGCCGACGCACCACCGGACGCCGACGAGTAGCGAACGTTAAAGACGATCAATAATTTCCAGGTGGGCTTTATTACTAAAACAAAATCACCTTGCTGCTCTTTTCAACTGCCTTTGTTTACAGTACTTTTCAACTATTGATAAAATTGTTTAAATGATTACCTGCCAAAATGTTTACGTTTTGTGTATCGTATCCTATCCATGAATAATGTGATGTTGTTGGATTATTTCCAACTTATGAATGAAAATCGATATCGGATCCTATGCCGGAAGGCTTATACCTGGCTAGGATTAACGTGTACACTGATGGTGACTGTGTGCTGTAAGGACAATTCACGGCCGGTCACGGGGTCGTAGAAGGAGGCCTCCTTCACGACTTTCGACTATGATAATGTGATGGAATGATAATAAGGGATATGGAGTACGTACACCAAGAAAATGCTTGGCCAAGCAACTTTTATAAACTCGTGAAAATATTTTAGTAAGCAAGGCATTTTCAAATAAAACCCTCAGGTCTTACCATTATATCGGCGAGTAATTCAATGAAAATAAAATGTTTTCGCATAAGTCCACCGGGTACAAATTTTGTACTTAGCCCCGCATGTTTGTTTTCAAATGTGCGTTGAGCTCGGATCTTGATGATGGAGGAGTGTTGAGAATGCCTTTGTCCTCGATGTTTGTTAGAATTGTTAACCTCAATACATATCGTCATATATGTATTCACACACTTTCCGCTGCAACTCTGAACTGTTTTATTTGTATGTTGAATGATAAGATAATGTGAACTATGAAGTCCTTCAGATCGTCATATCCTTTGGGTCTGCTGGCTTAAACCTTTTATCCGAAATGTTATAAGTGTATGTTTAATCCTAAGTTCTATATTCTCATGTGATAAGTCTTATCGTGACGCCTTCCGTATCCATGAATACTATTCCCAAGATAGTCCGCTCACTCCGGGTTATCCCGAGTGTGGTCGTGACAGTGGTATCGAGCGGTTGCTCTTTGAAACTCCAATTCCTTCTAAAACTAAGTCTAGATTGAGTCATCGGACTTCTAGAAAATCTCATCGCTATCCTCAACACTCCATCACATCGAGCTCAACCGGGAAAAGGTAACTAGTTTCTTTTAAATTTATGAAGTGAAAAAAAAAAAAAATTATGTGATGATCAAGTTTGAAAAGATTTTGAAGAAAAGAAAAGGAAAGTTATAATGTGACGATGATTGAAATGAAGAGTTATGAGTACGGATTTTCAAAAATTTTAAATTTTGAAATTAAATAGTA
The DNA here is from genome assembly GCA_036937905.1 of Salvia rosmarinus. Lineage (NCBI taxonomy): Eukaryota > Viridiplantae > Streptophyta > Magnoliopsida > Lamiales > Lamiaceae > Salvia > Salvia rosmarinus. The sequence continues at coordinate 14,853,140 of CM072823.1, read as the reverse complement.
GTGATATGAAGTGGTTAAGTTGAAATGTATGTTTGAAACGAATCATGATGATTAAAGACGAATGTATGAAAACAAGATGATATGTACCAATATGTATGAATGAACTATGATGTTGTTTGGATGTTATGTTTATGAATTATGAAATCTATGTTGATAACAAAGTATGCTATTCTTTTGAGAAGAACGTAGACGATATAGGAAGTATGTTCACATAATGAAAGAAAACAAAAGAATGATAGGAAGCATGAATGCGTTTTTAATTTCTGGTTTTGAACGACGAGAGTGGAACGTAAAGGTGATCGAGAACAACGTTGACTATGAAGAATGAAGAAGGTGGATATCGTATCACAGTTTTAAAACAAGCGACCATAATCATAATTTCAACATGCGTGACCGTTGACCGATTTCAGAATGATAAAATCAATTTGAAGACGTGGATGCAATAGTAATACTATGTCGGCAGCAGCTATAGCATGCATAATTTCGTCATCGGCATCTTCTCGAAACGTTGCTACAATCGCGAAAATTTTCTGCACTGCGCAGTAAATTTGTTTTTAATCGTACTCCTTTGATAAAATTCCGTTTTACGCATGGTTTTCGCCTGCGTATTCCTAACATTCTGAACTTCATTTGTTATGAAGGACAGAATCTCTTTTTCCATCTCCCGAATGCAGTAGAGTCTGGTTAAAGTTTAGCTCGAGTTTTAGATAGAGCAAAGAAACCTATAATATCTCGTGTAGCTTAACTTAGCAATAGGAGTTTGTTTACTAGGTGGATTAAGAATGTCTGGTTATAGGTTGAATAGTTCATCCTAGTTGATTAATCGAAATACTAAGCTACCCTATCTGCTATCAGATATTAGTGGTGTCTAACGGTTAGTTTTGATCGTGACAGATGGAGGAAATGCGCTACATTGCGAGGAGGAGGATAGGACCTGACCCGACTCCCGAGGAGACTATCCGTATCTACCGGGAAAGCTGGATGTGTGCCGGCGAGGATTTAGGAGAGTTTTTGATGTACTATTTCAGACTGTGGAGGAATGCTAGAGTATATGGCGTGACGGATTACGATGGTATCAAACGTCTTCTTACTATACTTCCATGTGATTGGGAAGATTATGCTCGTGAAGTTTCTGGAGATTACATTTACCGTGCGACTGGAGGATATGATTTGATAGGCGATCTACCCAGGTTCATCAGCCACTTGACGTATGTATATAGCATCTATGGCGCAGCACCGAGAGGACCTTATCTCCCTCCACGGGAGTATACATGGCGTGATGAGTCACCCGAGTGGTCAGACACCGAGGTTCCCTGATAGTTGACCCGGTGGTGCCTCGATATAGGATTGACGAGGGCGCACTGCGTCAGTGCATTGAGCAGCCTGACCTAGAGCTTTGGGAGCCCTGCTTTTCCCACCTCGATTTTCTGACACCCGTGCGCTCACCACTCCCGCCTTTACCACCGATGGCAACACCCCTACCGCCAACGAGAGTTTCCGCGACAAAGACGGATTAGTGTGACAGTACTCTTGATGGGTATAACCCCATCCATGACAGCTATAGTCCGATTCGTGTGGATTATGGTCCATCGGGACATCCCTATGGTAGAGAGTAATAAAGCTGGACCCTCTAGAGTATATGGCCAGGGTGATGACTCGGACGAGGAGGAAGAGGATCCTGAGGAGGATGAGGAAGATTCGAGGAGTTGATGTTAATATTGATGTTGATGTAAAAATTTGAAGGATTATGTTATCTATTTTATGTATGTTTTATTTATGTTTTTGAAGAACTTGAACAAAGAAAGGGAACTGGATTTTTGTAAGGCTATAAAGCCACTGTGCATGACTTTTAATTTTTGTAAAGCCTTAAGGCCGATATGTGTATGGCCCTTTTCTTTTGAAATGTTTTAGAAGCAAGCATGTAAGAAATCCTTGATGTAATGACCTTTGTTTGCAAAGTACGTTATCTATGGTGCTTTTGCAATTATATGTATATATGACCCGAGAGGGCTCTTGCAACAAATTTATGTATGACAAGAATGAAATGTTTTATTTAAGTTATTGTTTCTAAAAAGGCAAAAATGAAATTTGTACATATTCAAGTTATAAAAATGATGCATGATGCTAATGATATATTTTACACAACAGAATGCCTCCTAGACAAGACCCTGACCGATAAGTAAGGGGCAGAGGCAGACCTAGGAGAAGATGTAGAACTCCTGAGCAAGAAGAACAGGCTATACATCAACCACCTCCACCTCAACCCCGACCGTAGGATAGAGGAATTATTCTTAAGACAAAACCCTCTACTTTCAATGGGAAAGGTAGTCCAAGATCTTTGAGCGATGGATGAGAACTATCGAGAGAATTTTCATATTTTAAGGTGCACAACACAAGAGAGACTATCATGTGTAGCCTTCCGCTTAAATGGGCTCATTGATTTACGGTGGAGGCCGAAGAAAACTTTCACAGCAGAGCAGATGGAAGAGTTGACATGGGAAGATTTTAAAAGGGAAGTGTATGATAAGTATGTACCGAAAAGTTACAAGAAGAAGAAGGAACATGAATTTTTCTTGTTAAAGCAGGAAAAGATGTCGGTAACTGACTACGATCGCACATTTTGCGAAATGTCTAGATATGCACTGGATCAAGTGGACACGGATTTAAAGATGGCAGAAAAATTTAGGTCAGGGTTAAGGCCAGAAATAAGAATGTCTCTCGCTGGTCTTGGAGACATGACTTATACAGAGGCTCTTACAAGAGCTTTGGACATTGAGGCAGCAATGCCAGATGATAAGTCGGCATCACCGGATCACGAATACCATGGATAGGGAAAGAGAAATGGGATACTAGTTTTAGTAACAAAGAAGGGAAATTTTGAAAACAAAAATAACAAACAACAGTGGCAAGGGAACGCAGCGAGTCAAGGGCAAGGATGGAGGAAGCCAGCATTTATTCCTCCAACAAGAGGACCACAAGAGCAACGAAGGGCTCTTCCGTGCCCAAAATGCTGGAAGATGCACACGGGAATGTGCATGGCGGGTAGCGGAAACTGTTTTAGGTGTGGTATGAAAGGACATTATGCAAACTTTTGTCCGGGTACGCTCGAAGCAACGTGGCCGAACCAACCCGGTAATATCCAACCGCTGAGGGCTATCAAATTTCAGCCCCAACCTCAACAGCAACTACAGCCGCAACAATGGCAACAACCTCCACAACAACTACAAGCAGCAGCCACAACAAAGCAAGTACAACAACAAAGAAGGGCAACTACCCCAAAGAACGAAGACAACAACCACTACGGCAACGCTCGGCGGCAACAAGAAATTTCGGATAACAAAGAATAAATTTCCGGAGAGGCAAGCACCACGTCACCGCAGCTACCTCAAGCTAGGGCGTATGCTTTGCACCGCGACAAAACGAACAGACCAGGAAACCGGCGGTATGGGAATCCTTCTCAACATACTCATATAGTATTGTTCGATACGGGTGCTTCGCACTCCTTCATAGCAAAATCATGCGTAGATCTGTTGGGACTTAGTGCTATAAAAGCCAACCAGGATATGAGAATCTCTTCACCTATAGGAGGGATTATGATCGTTACATTTATCGCCGAACCTAGAGTTGAACTTAGGATCACTTAGGGTTACGCAAATAATTTGAACATAATACCCATGGGTGACGTAGATATAATCCTAGGAATGGACTGGTTAGCTGCAAACCACTCCACGATTCTTTGCAAGGAAAGGAAAATATCATTTCACTTTCCTGGACAAGAAGCAACGCATTTCCATGGAATAAGCATGGGAAAGAGAGTCCCGATTGTGTCCGCATTGAAGGCGAGGAAAATGATGAATAAGAAAGGATACCATGCTTTTCTCGTTTATCTGAACGGAGAAGAAAAGCCGAATCTGAAGGTAGAAGACATAGAAATTGTCGAGAATTTCGGATGTATTTCCTAAGGATCTACCAGATTACCTCCGATGACAATTGAATTTACCATCGACTTGGAACCGTGATCGGCTCCAAAGTGTCAAAGGCACCCTGACGAACGGCCCCAAAGGAATTGGAAGAACTGAAAATCCAAATCCAAGAACTGTTGGACCTAGGTTTCATTAGACCTAGTGTTTCACCTTGGGAGCACTGTATTGTTTGTTAAGAAGAAAGATGGATCTTTAAGGATGTGTATAGACTATCGAGAGTTGAACAAGAAGACGCCAAGAACAAATATCCTTTACCAAGAATCGACGATTTGTTTGATCAATTGAAAGGAGCAGTATATTTTCAAAGATCGACCTCAAGTCGATACCATCAACTCAAGGTACGACCAAGACATAGCTAAAACCGCATTCAACAAGATATGGCCATTACGAATTTGTAGTTATGCCGCTCGGATTAACTAATGCACCAGTCAGATTTATGGACCTCATGAACCGAGTGTTTCATCCGTATTTAGACAAGTTTGTCTTGGTTTTCATAGATGATATTCTCATCTATTCGAAAATGAGGAAGACCATAAGGAACATCTAAGAATGGTGTTACAAACACCGAGGAATGAAAGATTATTTGCTAAGTTCAAGAAATGCAAATTTTGGTCAAGGAAGTAATGTTCCTAGGACACATCGTGTCTGCTGATGGAATCAAAGTAGATCCAGCCAAAGTGGAAGCAGTGCAAGAGTGGAAATCACCGCGAACTCAGAATGAGATCCGGAGTTTTCTAGGGTTGGCTGGTTATTATAGGAGATTCATTGAGGGATTCTCCAAAATAGCAAGACCAATGACCCAACTACTCCGAAAGGGAGTTAAGTACACTTGGACTGAGGAATGTGAGGCGAGTTTTCAAGAACTCAAAGAAAAGTTAACAAGTGCACCGGTATTAGCAGTCCCGGAATCAGATAAGGAATATGTGGTTTATACTGACGCCTCGAAGAACGGACTAGGATGCGTCTTGATGCAAGAGGGAAAAGTAATAGCATACGCGTCACGACAACTTAGACCACATGAGCTGAACTACCCAACACATGATTTAGAATTAGCAGCAGTGGTTCATGCCCTGAAAATATGGAGACATCATCTCTACGGAGTGAGATGTGAAATCTATACAGATCATAAGAGTTTGAAATACTTCTTCGAGCAGAGAGATCTAAACATGAGGCAGAGAAGATGGCTCGAACTAGTAAAAAATTATGACTGTGGTATTAACTATCACCCAGGTAAAGCGAATGTAGTAGCTGACGCCTTGAGTCGTAAAAATCAAACTAATTTGGGATGTCTCCTTGCACAAGAAGATAAACTCATTGAGGAGTTCAGCAAATTAAGAATTGAATTGAATAAACAGCCAGAGACGATCATGAATTGTATTGCTACACTCACCATGGCACCTAATCTAAGAAAAAGGATCATTGAGAGACAAAGGATGGAGGAAAAGTTGGAAAAGATAAGAGGAAGAGTGAGGATCATGAATTGAAAATTTCCAGGAAGCATCAGATAATGCTTTAATGTTCGAAGGAAGAATATGTGTTCCTGATGATGCTGAGATTCGGAACGACATAATGAGTGAGGCTCATGATACACCTTATACCGCCCACCCAGGTAATACGAAGATGTACCAAGACCTAAAAGAAAAGTTCTGGTGATGCTGAGATTCGAAAAACGTGAGAAAACGTTGGACCATTTACCAAGAGGGATAAATTGGTAATTCTTAATACATATCTCGTCTCTATCGAAAAACGAGAAATGTTAAGATGATACGCGTTTGAGAAACGAATTAAATTCATTAAAGAATTCAATTCACATCGATATGGAATATCGAATCTTATTATAGACTTTGTAAGTCTCGAATTACGTAAACGACGTACTAAAGCATCCTTTTTATATAAAGGTGTGGACGCTGACGCACCAGCTGGACGTTGACGAGTAAGCGAACGTTAAAGACGATCAATAATTTCCAGGTGGGCTTTATTACTAAAACAAAATCACCTTGCTGCTCTTTTCAACTGCCTTTGTTTACAGTACTTTTCAACTATTGATAAAATTGTTTAAATGATTACCTGCCAAAATGTTTACGTTTTGTGTATCGTATCCTATCCATGAATAATGTGATGTTGTTGGATTATTTCCAACTTATGAATGAAAATCGATATCGGATCCTATGCCGGAAGGCTTATACCTGGCTAGGATTAACGTGTACACTGATGGTGACTGTGTGCTGTAAGGACAATTCACGGCCGATCACGGGGTCGTAGAAGGAGGCCTCCTTCACGACTTTCGACTATGATAATGTGATGGAATGATAATAAGGGATATGGAGTACGTACACCAAGAAAATGCTTGGCCAAGCAACTTTTATAAACTCGTGAAAATATTTTAGTAAGCACAAGGCATTTTCAAATAAAACCTCATGTCTTACCATTATATTGGTAGTAATTCAATGAAAATAAAATGTTTTCGGCATAAGTCCACTGGGTACAAATTTTGTACTTAGCCCTGCATGTTTGTTTTTAACTGTGCAGGTTGAGCTCGGATGCTGATGATGGAGGAGTGTTGAGGAAGCCTTTGTCCTTGATGTTTGTTAGAATTGTTAACCTCAATACATATCGTCATATATGTATTCACACACTTTCCACCGCAACTCGAATCTGCTTTATTTGTATGTTGAATGATAAGATAATGTGAACTATGAAGTCCTTCGATCGTCATATCCTTTCGGGTCTCGTTAGCTTAAACCTTTTTATCCGAAATGTTATAAGTGTATGTTTAGTCCTAAGTTCTATATTCTCATGTGATAAGTCTTATCGTGACAGTCTTCCGTATCCATGAATACTATTCCCAGTATTAGTCCGCTCATTCCGGGTTATCCTGAGTGTGGTCGTGACAATAATATCATTCATTCATCAAAAACCAATTGAATCATCACCTTTGAAGAGCAATAGCTCACGGCTTTTTTTGATTTTTAATTTGTATTTGATTTCTAAAAATGCTAACAATTATACACTATGTTTATACATTATAATATATCATTATAACATAATAACATTCATCAAAACCAAATTAAATCATCACCTCGAGGAGCTTCAAAGCTCACGGTTTTTTGATATAATTGGCATTTGATTTCCAAAAATTCCAACAAAATTATACAACACACAATCAATATACTAGATCAATAATATACCATTGCATGATCAAAATAAAAATCATACACCAACATTCATATATATATAGCTCACGGTCCTTTTTCAAAATCAAGCATTTGGTTTTCAAAAATTCTAACAAATTCATAGAACATGTAATCAAGGTCCTAAAGCATTAATATGTCATTGCATGTCTAAAAATAAAATTATACACCAAGGTACATACATATATGCTCTCGGCCTTTTTGAGAAAAATAGGCTAGGGTTTTCCAAAAATCCTAAATAATATACCATAGGCTTAAAACATATCATAGATCAATAATCCATCCTTAAAATAAATTAAAACATAATCGGTCCTTACATACATTTTTATATCACTTTCGAAAATTATTTCAAACATGTCCTAGGGTTCGAAAATCATATATATATGCTAGATCCATTCAAAAATTTAACAAGCAAGGTCATATGATCATCTAAGCATACATCTCCTATTTTAAAATAAAAATCATCAAGCATTGCATATACATCAATAGATCATCCATAAGAACATTTAAAATACATACACACATATATATATACATGTTCGAAAATCTTGAACAACAAAAGGGTAAAATCGAAGCCTTGGTCTCATGTTTACCTTTGATATAGAATGGATTCACAAGAACTATATCTAGATATCAAAGTTGGGTGAAGGAATGGAGAAGAAAGGAGGAAAAATTTTAAAAATGGGAGGGAGGTCTCGGTTTTCAAACAGAAATGGAGAGGAACGGGAGTGTTTTGGGTTCCAAAAGTGTTGAGTGAGAGAGTATAATGGAGCCAAGGGGTGAAGAGTCTCAGTCTACCTATTATCCTCTCTCTCTCTCTCGATTTTTGCCTCCAAAATGAATAAAAATCTGTAGCCAACTCTTTTAGTAGGAGGTGATCATTAGCTAGGAAAAGGGCTTCATGCATCGGGCAATAAAAGCGAATCCCACGCTTATGGAGAGAGATGGTCGACGGTTTCTTTGTGGTCCAAGAGGCGGATTTTATTTTATTGATCCTTAATACAACATATTAATTAATGTACAAGTCATAGATATATAATACATGTCATAAAATAATTAAATCAACACATAGCTCAAAGTTCAAATTACCGATAAAATAGGAATAAAATATAAATCACACCTATTATTGATACTCATGTCAAATTCGATCTAAATATACTCATATATATCATAGTATATGATTTAGATAATAAATAGTAGCATAGGATAAAATAATGGTATCATTTTATGTGAAAAACCCTAGTTCAATAAATTAGGGTTTTCGAAATTCATATTTCAAAATAATCGAGTTCTCATGGTTTAAAAAATGATTTTAATGCTTAGTAATACATTAATTATATAAAATAATAATAGGAAATTAATTATTATAATTTTCTGAGCATTAAACCCATTTTTCAAAACGTCTCTAGACGTTGACGTTCAAAACGTCTCAAACCGTTAATAATCGACTCATCTCAAAATGGTCGCAGTAAGCTCGTACTTACTTTACAAATAATATTCCTATTAATATAGGAGTTAATATGGAAATTAATTCCAGGTTTCACTGCTCAGAAAATTCCATAAAATACTAACGTTCGATACGCGTTCGACGTTAAAATAATACTGTTGAACCATATCATAATATTATATTCCTTAATTCACAATCCTTAGTGAATAAAAAAAAGGAATTCGTTATTATAATACTGAATCGGAATCGATATTTGATGTTATACAGAAATGGTATACGGCAAAAACCTTAATTAACGGGTTTAAAATACCGTAACTAGACGTTCGTTTTTCTTTTGAATATTACATTCCACCCCCCTTACAAGAAATTCCGTCCCGGAATTTGCGTACCTCTAGAAAAACAATTCGGGGTATCGTTCTTTCATCGCTTCTTCAAGCTCCCACGTAGCTTCTTCTTGTCCGTGGTGTCTCCACAGCACTTTGACTAACGCAATCGACTTGCTCCGTAGTTGCTGAATCTTGTGGTCAAGTATCGCCACTGGTTCTTCTTCATAACTCATGTCTGGCTTGAGAATCACGTCGTCTTGGTGGATCGCGTGCTTTGGATCGTGTACGTATTTTCGTAATTGTGACACGTGGAAAACATTGTGAACATTCCCAGGTTCGCGGAAGAGCCAACCTATAAGCCATCGACCTATCCTCTCAGATCCCGTAAGGTCCTATAAAGCGGGTCTCGCTTTTCCTTTCATCCAATCGACAATTCATTTCATGGGAGGCCTTAAGAAACACTTTGTCTCCATCATCAAACCAGTAGCTCTGATCTACGCATATCGTCAGTAGGATTTCGCCAATCTTGAGCTTCTTTATCCTCACCTAATTTGTCGAACGATCTCAATCATCTCGCTCACCGCATCTCGCCCTATGACTTTCCTCTCACCTACTTCATCCCAATAAAGTGGTGACCTACACTTTCGCCATACAAGGCTTCAGACAATATACCAATCGCCGCTGATAGTCATTGTTGTAAGCAAACTCAATCGAGGTCAATATCTTCCCATTTGTACCTCGATCCAACACTACCGTCCTCAAAGATATCCTCTAGTGTTTGATCGTTCTTTCCGATCGCCCATCACCGAGGGTGAAATACCGCATCAAGTTCGCTTTGTACCCAACTCCTTTGTAGGCTAATCCGAATCTGGATGTGAATTTGGAGTCTCTATCCGAGGTAATGGATTTTGGTACTCCATGTAGTCGATAATTTCTTTGATGTACAAATGGCTAACTTGTCGATCCATAAGTGCTTTGAATCGGTGAAAATGAGCACTCTTGGTAAGTCTATCCACAATTACCCATATGGCCGTGTTTTCTTTTTCGATTTGGGTAAGCTCAGAACGAAATCCATCGTTATCTCGTCCCATTTCCACTCGTGTATTTCCAACGGTTGTAACTTTCGTGAGGACGCTGATGTAACGCTTTCACTGTTGGCAAACAAGACATCGCACCACAAAAGAAGCTATGTCTCGCTTCATGCCTTCCCACCGTAATTTTTCCTTTAGGTCTTGGTACATCTTAGTATCGCTCAGGGTGGTGTAGGGTGTATCGTGAGCCTCGCCATGATTTCATTTTGAAGTTCGGCGTCGTCTCGAACGCATATCCTCCCTTCAATAATAGGGCGTTGTCTCGACGCCTCCCGAAATTCTTAAATCCTTCGCACCTTACCTTTGTCTAATCTTTTCTAACTTTTCCTCCATCCTTTGTCTCTCGACAATCCTTTTCTTAGATCGATGTCAAGTGAGCGTAGCGATACAACTCACGATCGCCTCGGTGGTTTAATCGCTTCAATCCTCAATCTTCCAAATTCCTCAACGAAGCCCTCCTCTTGTACAAAGAGACATCCTAGCTTGGTATGGTTCTTACGACTTAAGGCGTCGCCTACTACATTCGCTTTGCCCGGTGATAGTTAATCCCACAATGTAGTCCTTCACTAGTTCGAGCCATCTTCTTTGCCTCATATTCAAATCTCACGTCAAGAAATACTTTAAACTCTTATGATCCGTGAAGATCTCGATCTCACCCATAGAGATGGTGTTCCAAATTTTAGGGCATGAACCACCGCCGCTAATTCCAAGTCACGGGTTGGGTAGTTCACCATGGGTCCGAGTTGTCGGGATGCATAAGCTATCACCTTCCATTTTGTATCAAACACAACCCGCCCAGTCTTAGAAGCGCCTCAGATAGACCACATACTTTTTATCCGCTCGAACTGCTAGAATCGTGCACTTGTCAACTTCTCCTCGAGTATCCGGAAACTCGCCTCACATTCATCGGTCCAGTTGAATTTGATTCCTATCCAAGCAACCAAGGTTATGGGCCTTGCAATCTTGGAGAATCCTTCGATGAATCTTCGATAATAACCACTAGTCCTAGGAAACTTCTAATCTCATGTTGAGTCCTCGCGATTTCCATCCTCGCATCGCCTCTACTTTGTCTGGTCTACTTTTTCGCATTCTAAGAAACGATGTGTCCAAGGAACATAACTTCCTTCAACCAAAACTCACATTTGCTAAACTTATCAAAGAGTCTTTCATCTCTCAAGGTTTGCAATCGTTCTCGTGTGTTCCCCGGTGATCCTCTTCATTCTTTGAGTAGATATGAATGTCATCTATGAAGACTAAAATAAATTTATCTAAAAATGGATTAAATAATCTGTTCATGAGGTCCATAAATACAGCTGGTGCGTTGGTTAATCCAAACGGCATGACTATGAACTCATAGTGGCCATATCCGTTCTGAATGCGCCTTAGGTACGCCTTCGCATCAGATTTTCAGTTGGTGGTAACTCGACTTGAGATCAATTTTCGAGAATACACCTGCTCCTCGCAATTGATCAAACAGGTCATCAATTCTTGGTAAAGGGTATTTGTTCTTTAGTGTCATCTTATTTAGCTCTCGATAATCGATGCACATCCTCAAAGAACCATCCTTTTTCTTCACAAATAAGACAAAGCGCCCCCAAGGTGAAACACTCGCCTAATGAAACCTAGATCTAACAATTCTTGAACTGGATCTTCGCCTCCAACTCCTTTGGGGCCATCCTATAGGAGCCTTCGACATCGGAGCCGATCCGGTTCCAAGTCGATGGTGAACTCTAGTTATCTATCGTGAGGTAACCTCGGTAGATCCTCGAAACACATCCAAAATTCTGACAACTTCTATGTCGTCAATCCTCGCTTCGGGTTTATCCTCCCGCTCAGTAAACAAGGAATGCGTGGCATTCTTTCCGTTCATCATCTTTCTCGCTCGTAGTACCGATACAATCGGATTCTTTTTCCCATGCCGATTCCATGGAAATGCGTGGCTTCATGCCCGTGAAAGTGAAACGAAACTTTCCTTTTCTTACAAAGAATCGTGGAATGATTCTTAGCTAACCACCCATTCCTAGGATGATATCTACGCCATCTATGGGCATTATATTTAGATCATTTGCGTAACCTTAAGTGATCCTAGTGTCAACTCTAGTTCGAGCACTTATGCGTAATACCATAATCCCTCCTATAGGTGAAGAGATTCTCATATCCCGACTTGCCTTTTCGCACCTAAGTCCCAAAGCAATTCTACGATGATTCGCAATGAAAGAATCGCGAAGCACCAGATCGAACAATATAATAACAGTATGTTGAGAAGAATTCCCATACCGCCGTGTTTCCCGATTTTGCTCGCTCTACCTTCGGTAGTAGGCGACGCCTAGCCTGGGCGGTGGAGGTCGACGGGTGCTTGCCCCTGTTGGTTCGGCGGCCGCCACGGGTTGTTGTTCTTCCGCTTTGGTGTGGTCACGGTGGTTGACGCCTTTGCTGTGGAGGTTGTTGCCACTGCTGCTGTTGGGGTTGCTGTTGGAGTTGTTGTTGAGGCTGGGGTTGGAACTGTTGCGGAGGTTGGGGCTGGAACTGTATGGCCCTAAGCGGTTGGGCGTTGCTGGGTTGGTTTGCCCTCGTAATTGCTTCCCGCGCACCGAGCAATTATCATGCGTACGCCCTCTTGCTCCGCACTTGAAGCAATTCACAACGTTTGCCGTGCATATTCCCTTGTGCACCCTATGGCATTTAGGGCATGGAGGAGCCCTTATCTGATCCTGCGGGCCTCTTGGCGAGCAAAAGTCGCCTCTTCCAACCTTGTCTGGGTTGGACCATATTCTTCGCCACGCGCCAGGCTAGCATCCCATAGTTCCTCGATTGTTATTTCCGCGATTGGGTTCCCACTTCCTTTTCCTTTGTCCATCGCGTTGTGTCTCGAGCCGACACCGACTTATCGTCGGACATTGTCGCCTCAATATCTAAAGCTCGCAAGAGCTTCATTGTAAGTCAGGTCTCCATGGCTGGCAAGAGACATCCGTATCTCCGTCCCGAGACCGACTTAAACTTTTCCGACATTTTCAAGTCGGTGTCTACATGCTCTGGTGCATACCTCGACATGTCGCATAAAGCGCGATCATAGTCGGTCACGATAGTTTCTTTGCTTCACGGGAAGAATTCCTGCCCTTTATCTTCCTATAACTCTTGGGTATGTATTTCATACAGCCTCTTTCTTAAAGTCCTCCCATGAGAACTCTTCTAGTTGCTCGGCAGTAAAGGTCTTCTTTGTGGCCTCCCACCATAAGTCCGCGGGTCCATTGTTGAACGCGTTACACGATGATCGCCTCTGTGGCTTTGTGCATCTCGTGAAATCAATATCCTCTCAATGGTTCTCACCCATTGCTCCGCCTCCTCCGGGCCGCCTTTCCCATTAAAAGTAGGTGGGTTCTCGCCTTAGAATAACTCCTCGATTCTCGCGATCGGGTTGAGGTGGAGGTGGTCAGGGTATGTTTTCGCTTCTTGCTCGGGATCCTACCCTTTCTCTAGATCTTCCCGACCTCTACCTCCGGGTTCTTGTTCCGGTTTCTTCTGAGGCATTCGCTAATAAAACATATAATCGTTAATCACTTGCCTCTTTCATAACTTAGCATGCATAAAATCATCATATCCTCATTGCAAACGATTTTAAATAAAACACTTCGTCATTCTCATCCAAAATTTCACAAAAAGCCCACTGGGTCGATATATATATAACAAGCTCTGCCAAAAGCAGGATGTTCAACACCAAAAGCCATAAAAACAAAACATGAATCCCGACCCACACGATCTTCCAAAACGTCAAGGTTCTAGTTCCATCAATCCAATGCACAAAAAGAAACAACATAAATCAACCATAACAAAATTCTAACTAAGCTTCATCTAGTGCCTTCATCAAGCATCTTCCCACTGACCGTCCTCCTCAGGGTCTTCCTCTTCCTCGGAATCGCCCTCTCCGCCGAATCGCCCTCGCGGTCGCACTTAGATGGTCCCGCCCATTATCTTCCACCATCGGTATGTCGCGCATGGGGTTGAAGTCATCGTCGCCATATATAGCGGATCGAGCTATAGCCGTCGAAAGCGTCTGTCGTACTCGTCCGTGCTGTCGGGCGAAATGCTCTACCGGAGGTACGGGAACTCCCATGGGTGGTAGGGATGGTAGTGGCGCACGACGGGTGTCCAATGTAATGGAGGAAAGACGGGCTCTCCCAAGCTCTCGGGCGTCTTGCCTTCTCAAACGAGCAGTGCCCTCGTCACCCAGATGGAGGCACAATCGGGTCAATCGCCTCGGGACCTCAATATATAGCCACTCGGTGACTCGTCTGCTGTGTACTCCCGTGGAGGGAGATAGGGTCCCATCGGTGCGGCTCCGTAAATACCGGATACGTAAGTCAGATGACTTACGAATATGGGCAGATCTCCAATCAGGTCGTAGCTGCCAACTGCCCGGTAGATGTAATCCCCCGATACCTCTCGGGCATAGCCCTCCCAAGTGCAGGGGAGTATGACTAAGAGACGTCGGATGCCATCATAGTCGGTCGCGCCATAGGCTCGGGCGTTCCTCCACAGCCGAAGGTAATACGCCAGAAACTCGCGCGATAGGTACTCATCACCTCCTCAGGGGTAGGGTGTGGTCCTATCCTCCTCCTAGCGATATATCGCATCTGCTCCATCTGTCACGATCAAAACTAACATAAGTCAAACTATCGCCATCTCAAAAGCAGAAAGGATAACTTAAGCACAACGAGAAGCAACTAGGTTAAAACTAAACAAGCTATAAGGTAGGTAACGTCATAAGACATAGCACATATCATAATATACTCTTACTCTTACCCGGACGTACTATCTAAAAGCGTCCTAATGCATAGGCTATGAGATCCTTCTTCTTAACAAACACTTGAACTATCATTCAACAGACTCTAGCGTATTCTGGAGACAGAATTAGGAATTCTGTTCTTCATAACAAATGAAGATCAGGGCGTTAGGAGTACGCAGGTGAAAACCATGCTTAAATCGGAGTCCTAACGAAAGAGAACTAGATAAAACAAATTTACTACGCAGTGCAGGAAATTTGCGCGATCGTGCCAAAATAAAACTCGAGGCGTATGTCGATGTAATGCGACAACCATATCCACGTCTTTATGTTGAGGCTGAACATTCTGAAGCCATAATTGATATCCACGCCATAACCCATGTCGACGGTCACCATGTCGAAGTGGTGATGTAATGTCGACGCTGCTCATCTCCGCGTTGAGGTCGCCCTCGCTTATCTTCACGTTTGCCTTTGTCGCTTGAGTTCGTGGCTATCGCCACTTTCATTCTTCTTGTCATTCTTTTTCCTCGTAAGGGAAAAAAGTTCTTACTTCTATGTTCTTTCACGATACGTGAGCATGCTCCTTAGAGTCTAGTTCTTCTTGGGATATCATATCGCTCATCAAGATAAAATTTTGAGTTTGAAATAATGTTTCATTTGAAAATTTGTAAGTAAAGTTTCAAATGACAATCATAGTCAACTAATACATGTATATCAAAATGAATTCATCCATTCCATGTTGATCATTCAACTTGTATCACCATATACTCCATCTCAAGACTTGAGTACTCGATCAATACTTATTGATTTCAAATCAAAGTTTTGGAAAACTTTCTTGCTCAAACTTTCATTTCATCATCAAAACTTCATAATATCATATCCTCTCTTCCAAGAATAACTTTTCCATTTTCTTTCAAAAACCCTTCCAACTCGCTCATCATTCAAAACTTCTTCATTTCATGAGTTTGAGAAAGAAATCAGTTAACTTTTTCCCGATTGAGCTCGATGTGATGGAGTGTTGAGAGGAGTCAGCAGATTTCTAGAAGTCCAGTGACTCGATCTAGACTTAGAATTTTCAAAGGTCTTGGGTTTCAAAGAGCAACAGTGCTCTGATACCACTCTGTCACGTCCCCACTCCGGATAACCCGGACTGGAGGGTGACTAATACTAGGAACAGTATTTGGGGATCGCGAAGGCTAATATAAAGGTACATATCAAAAGTAAACTAGCATGCTTGAACATAACATAAGATGATATCACAATAATTCAAATGGTTTAGGCCATCAGACCTAAAGACTTAACAATGATCTGATGGACCTCAATAGTTCATAACAGTAAACATAACATAAAAGAGTTCAGAGATTGCAGCGGAAAGTGTGTGAATACATATATGAAGATATGTATTCAAGGTGAAACCACAAATTCTTAATAAAAACGGTCAAGGACACTGGACTCCTCAACACCCCCTCCATCACCATCATCAGAGCTCAACCTGCACATTTAAAAACAAATATGCAGGGCTAAGTACAAATAATGCACTCAGTGGACTCATGCCGAAAACATTTGATAATTTAATTACGCTGCCAATATCATGGTAAGTCACAAGGGTTTTAGTTGAAATGCCTTGTGCTTACTAAAACATTTTCAGTTCGTAAACATCGCTCGGCCGAGCATTTTCTTGGTGTGTATGATCCATATCCCATAGTCATATCTCATTAAAATATCAAAGTTCAAACATCGTGAAGGAGGCCTCCCTCAACGACGCCGTAACCGGCCGTTACCCATACATCACACAGTCACGTTCAGGTGTACACGTTAGCCCTAGCCAGGCATCATCCTCCGGCATAGGACCCGATATCGATTTCATATAAAGGTTGGGCGCTACCCAACAAACTTAATAACATTTCATATCATGTTATTCCATCCTTCACACCATTTATTTCAGATAGGATCCATACACAAAACAGAAACATTTTGGCAGATAATAGTATAAACAGTTTATCAACAGTTGAAAATGTCACAGCCCCTAAATCCTAAGTACGGATTAACAGGGACTATAACTCTAAACAGGGATAAAAATACAAGGAGACTCTTTTTAACAATAAACGTAATACATATGTCATTTATGTTTTTGGACTATATTACATAATTTAGGGTTCTTGCAGCGGAAAACATGTGATATGTATGTTTGGTATGATTTTGTGATGATTCTTGGTATTGTTTTACGTGTCATTTTCTATGGTTTGTCCTATTTATGCCGTTGGTTTGATTAAGATTTATCGATTCGGACTTACTTCATTCGTTTCGGTGTTTTGTAGGAAAACGACAGAAAATAGGATAAATTGGATCTGCCAAGGATCAGATATAATTGAAGAGCATCTCGACAGGAGTTCATAGGCGTAAGCGGATCGCAATTCGGAGTTCGGACGCGAGAGAACGGAACGAAACGCCAAAGTCGCGCACGGCACCCCGTCGCATCGCCCAGCACCCATCTCGCGTGCGCCGCCCGCCCTGCGCTTGCCGCCCAAGCCCGCGCCGCTGCCGCAGACGCCGCCAGCGTGCGCTGCCCGAGCGCCGTTTCGCCATTCAAGCCAGAGTGAGCGCCACCTTCCGCGCCGCCGCCTGCGTTTCCTCGCCGCCCGTCCGGCGTTGACCGCAGCCCGCCCGCGCTCCAGACGCCTCGCGACGCTTGCCCTCGCGTCGCTCACCCACCGCCACCGCCCATGCGCGCCGCCGCCGCCACCCGCCACGCCGCTCGCAAGCGCCTTCCGCCTCAGCGTCGACCCAACCGATGCCCAGCGCCCAGCGCCATGATTCCGCGCATCCAACTTGCGCTTGATTCGAGCGCTCGGCCTTCTCTCCAGCGCCCATGCCGCGCGCCCAACTCTCGCCCACCCGCGCGTTCCAGCTCTCCCACCTCGCCCACCGCAGCGCTCCAAGTGAACCTGCTTACGGCAAGGCGTATCGTTTTCCAAGCGTGCGCTCCACCGTAACCGGCGCCGACCGACTTAATATATTTATTTGCGCTAGGTCATTTAGCGGGGAGTTCTTATTTTTGGTTTTCACAAGCACCATGGATCGCTTTCCTCATGATTTCTTCCGGAGTTCTTCGACAACAATGTATAGAAATTCAAGATTATTTCATGTTCTTAATTTCATTGTTCAATTATTTAGTTTATCGCTTTATGCCGGTCAAATTATGCTTTGATTTATCGCTTTCTCCTAATAATTTTGTTAGTATTATTGTTTGATGATTTATATCGATTCAATTCCATAGTGACAATGGATTGTTTTCATGTTGCTTTAATTTATATCGCTTTCGATTTACTCATGTTCTTTGTGATGGATTGATGATTATGATTTATCTCGCAATTAGATTTAGATTAGGCTCGACAAACCCTATGAATTATAGAATTGCTATTGCTTTTATTTATCGCTGATTTATTGCTTTCATAGTTCAACTAGGGATCGACAACCCTTGGTTTAGATTTATCGCTTTATTAGTATAGCTCGGGATTGACAACCCCTAGCTTAGGATGTCGCTTAATTCTCCGTATTTCAATTCTTGCATGTTCAACCCCTTTTGAGATTAGAATGTTTAGTTTTAATCGCTCAGGTATGACATGAACAATCGCCTGCTAAGTTTTCCTTGAGAGACGACTCGTGTTAACTTACCACGCCACGATTACCTCGCATTTATTGCGAGTAATTTGAGTGTGTTTTAGCTCGATCAATTTTGGCGCCGCTGTCGGGAAAACTTTAGGCGTGTTGTTTGTGTTGTTTGTTTTGTGTTTCTTTTCTTTCTGCTTGGTTATTTTCTCCCAGTGCGTGTAATTTTTTTTTGTTGTTGGTATCTCCTAATGCGTGGTTATCAATAGACGATTATGGTCAACCCGGTGGGGAGAAAGTTCGTCAGATTGGGCAAATTCTTCTTTCAAGAAGGAGCCCAATTCGACTTTTCGAGGATGTCCGTCAAAGCATGAGCCACAAGATATGATCCTTATCGATCCACAACAAGAACAAAGCAGCCTCACCACCCGACTTGGGATATTGGGATCCACAGCAGCAGCACCGCCTCCACAACCCGACCTTAATATTGAATCCACCGCACTTTGAGGATCGCCTCCAATCCCCATCGATCAACCGCCTCCGCAGACTATGAGGATCAATCCTACAATGCCTCATCGGGAGCAACCACACCCTCCACCTCAAGATGAGTACCCACAACAACCACCTCCACCTCATTACTCATACCCGCAGCCCACCACCTCCACCTCGGATGACGGCTTGGGAGGATGAGTTAACTCAAAAGAGAAGTCGTCCATTCAAAAACGGATGCTTTAGTCCAAGGTTCGATGTCAGAATACCTCGCCTTTGCTTTTGGAGACGCAAATAGATATGTCCAGAGCTCGCTGATAAGTCATTGCAGCAGGGAGGAACTTCCAAACCAATCCGATCAGATCCAATGGTCATCGTTTCTAGGAAGTGATCCAATAGTTGAAAATTGGGTGGAAGAGACATCGATGAGTCTGCTGCAATCACGTGGGTGGAAAACGAGGTGGATCAAATCACACCGTCCGATCAAGCTCAGATGGTCACTACTCTTGGAAGTGACCCTATTGTTGAAGATGGGGTGGGAGAGATATCTGACGAGTTGCTGCAGCCAGAGGAGGTGAAAATTGATGAAGAATGGGCACGTGAGGATGAGGAGCATAATCAGAGCCACGAGGAAGTGGTTATCAGGATGGTTGACGAGGAAGAGTGGGTACATGAAATTGATGACACGCCAGAACCCACTCTGGAGGTGATAGAACTACCCAAGTACTTGGAGGAGGATGAAGAAAGGTCAAAGGTTGAGGTAGTTTCTATAATTTGTCAACATCTTAATTTACCAAAGTATTGTGCTGTAGGAGTTGAAGTTATTTATTTTACTTTGGAAAATAAGATGTTTGATTTGAGCTTAATTGATGTATTACTTGCTTTCTTTACTATCCTCTGTTCTTATAAGGTTGCTACTGACGCTCTGGTCGAGATGGTATTCCTGCAGGTGAAGGACTATGGATAGTCCGTTGTTGACCGGAACACGTCGTGCTCACGACGTTAAATCGAGTAATCGCGCGAGTCCACCCACCCATTTTTATTTCTTTTCCATTCTTTCTTTTGTTTGTTTTCCTATTTTTCTTTGATCCGCTTGTTATCTTTGTGTTAGTATTGTTTGAATTTGGGAAGGAAGGATTTGCATATTTTGATCGCGGTGAGATGAAGTCGATGCTCCAACTCTACATCGCACATCTGCCGATTATCGTGGAAGTATCATCCTCTATGGTTATTTTGAGCTTTTATCGTTTTGAGCAATCGGGACAAAGCGTTTCGATTTAAAATGGGGGATGTTTACTCGGTTTTGTATGCGTGATGTATTGTTTTGTTGCTTAATGACGCGCCTTGTGCTTATTCCGATTGTTTGACGTAAGCTTTGTCTATGCGAGTGTTAGATCTTGATTTGTGCAATCGAACTCGTGGTATTGGTCAAACCGATTTTGAATTTCCAAACTTTTGGTGATATATGATTCGAGTATAATGTGAATCGACGAGACCGTGATTGATCGAAAATGAATAGAGAGAAATTGATGTGATTTGTCCGCTAATGTTAGGGAGTGTTAACATTGTGGTTGCCTATATACTTGTTTCATTTATATATATAAAAAAAAAAAAATCACGTGAAAAGAAGAAGAAAATGAGGAGAATGAAAGCTCCAAAGATTTTGTTGAGATTGTTGAAATGGAGGATGGGATTATGTCCTCTTCTCGTAATTTGAGAAATGGACATGGAAACCACGTTAGAGACTCGAGTTCATCGAGAGTTCACCTTCAATATTGTTCCAAAATCGTTAAAACTTTCTTTGTGCTTTATAAAAGAAACTTGTTGCTAAAGGTGACCACATTAGTTAGTTCACCCCAACGGAGAGTTGGGTCCGAGCGAGAGATTACCTTTTATTTATTGGAAGTCAATTGTCGTTCTTGATTTTTTTCGCATTATCTTTGAATTCGTAAACACCAAGTGTGGAAATGCAATAAGGTTTGATTGATTAGAATAAGGGTTGTTGCATGAGTTATCTTTCGACTTTTATTAGTATAGACTTTGCTTAAGGACAAGCAAATGGATAAGTGTGGGGAGTTGTTTGGTATGATTTTGTGATGATTCTTGGTATTTTTTTACGTGTCATTTTCTATGGTTTGTCCTATTTATGCCGCTGGTTTGATTAAGATTTATCGATTCGGACTTACTTCGCTCGTTTCGGTGTTTTGTAGAAAACGACGAAAATAGGATAAATTGATCTGCCAAGGATCAGATATAATTGAAGAGCATCTCGACAGGAGTTCATAGGCATAAGCGGATCGCACTGGAGTTCGACGCGAGAGAACGGAACAAACGCCAAAGTCACGCACGGCACCCCGTCGCATCGCCCAAGACCCTCTCTGCGCGCCGCCACAAGACGCCCGCCGCGCGCGCATGCTCACCGCTCCGCGCTGCTGCAGCCACTTCGCTCGCTCAGGCGCTGCCCGAGCGCCACACTTCCTCGCGCTCAGTGAGCGCGCAGCCTCTCCGCCCGCCTCGCCCGTCCGGCGTTGACCGCAGCGCCTCGCCCGCCGCCCAAGACGCCCGCGCTGCCCTCGCTGCGTTCACCGCCGCCAGCGCCCATGCCGCGCCGCCGCCCGCCAGGCGCCACGCTGCCCGCGCGCCTTCCGCCTCCAGCCGACCCAACCGATGCCGAACGCCCGGCGCCATGATTCCGCGATCCAACTGCGCTGATTCGAGCGCTCGGCCTTCTTCTCTCCGCCCATGCCGCCGCCTAACTCGCGCCCCCTGCGCTGCTCTCTCTCTCCCACCATGCTCCAGTGAAGTGAATCGGCTGGCTCAAGGTCGCTCAAGGCGTCGATCGTTTTCCGCTAAGTCGTTTAGCGCTTATTTTTGGTTTTCGCCAGCGAACCGCTTCCTCGCTTCCTGAGTTCTTCGACAACAACAGATAGAAATTCGACTTAATATTTAGTATATTTGCGCTTAGGTCATTTAGCGGGGAGTTCTTATTTTTTGGTTTTCGATTTCGATTTACTCATGTTCTTTGTGATGGATTGATGATTATGATTTATCCGCAATTAGATTTAGATTAGTGCTTGACAAACCCTATGAATTATAGAATTGCTATTGCTTTTATTTATCGCTGATTTATTGCTTTCATAGTTCAACAAGGGATTGACAACCCCGGTTTAGATTTATCGCTTTATTAGTATAGCTCGGGATTGACAACCCTAGCTTAGATCTTTGTTTAATTCTCGGTATTTCAATTCTTGCATGTTCAACCCCTTTGAGATTAGAATGTTTAGTTTTAATCGATTTACGTACGACATGAACAATCGCCTATTAAGTTTTCCTTGAGAGACGACTGTGTTAACTTACCACGCCACGATTACCTCGCATTTATCATGCGAGTAATTTGAGTGTGTTTTAGCTCGATCAATGTACATATGACGATGTACTATCAAGGTATAAACATTTCAAATGACAACATTCCTATTGCTCAACACCGCCCATCCATCATCCGCTCAACCCGCACATTTAAAACAAACATGCGGTCGAGTACAAGAATGCACTCGGTGGACTCATGCCAAAACATTTTATCATTTGTAGATTACATCGCACATCATGGTAAGACACAAGGGTTTTAGTTGAAATGCCTTGTGCTTACTAAAATATTTTCATCATTTTTCAAAATCATCGCCTGGCCAGGCATTTTTCTGGTGTGTATGATCCATATCCCTTAACATCCTTTCGTCATAACATCATAGTCGAACGTCATGAAGGAGGCCTCCATCTACGACGCCGTGACCGGCCGTGAATTGTCCTTACAGCACACAATCACCTTAGTGTACACGTTAGTCCTAGCCAGGTATTGTCCTTCCGGCATAGGATCCGATATCGATTTTCATTCATAAGTTGGGAGCGACCCAACAACATTCATAACATTTCATAACATCTCATAACATCTCATGGATAGGATACATACACAAAACATAAACATTTTTGGTAGGTAATCTTGTAAACATTTTATCAACAGTTGAAATAAGCATCGTAATTAAATATTTCAGAAGCATTATATTTTTGAGTAGAGTAAAGCCCACCTGGACTATTGTTCGTCTTAAACTTGAGTATTCGCTCGGCGTCCGGCCGTCGGCGTCCGCGTCCACACCTTTATGTAAAACGATGTTTTAGTACGCCTTTCACGCTTCTCGAGACTCTCAAAGTCGAGAATAAACTTCCATATTCTATATCAATATAAACCGAATTCCTTAATGAATTCGACACGCTTTTCAATTACGTATTTCAATCAATAGTTCTCGCTCTTCGCACACGCTCACCGTGATCGTTTTAACCTTCCGTTTAAATGTTCGACGATTTATACGCTTCTCGATATAAGGATTTCAATTATGAAATCTTTTCTTACTAATGAGGTTTTTACCTAATTAGTACACCTTACGCCAGATTAGCGTATTTAACAAACGATTTCAGACGTTGACTTTAAAAGTCAACAATTTTGACTTTCAATAGTAATTTCTTACTAATTATGTTATAAATCGATTTCCAATCGATTTCTTTTCATAAAGTCATAATTCTCGATTTGTCACGTAAATCGATGAACTTTATTAATATTTTTCTTAAATATTAATCCATTTATCCATAAATCCTTATTATTCATTTATAACGTTTCGTTATAAACATAGTGATCTACTTTTATAAAATTTTATAAATCTCAAATATGTCCAAAATAATATTTAGACATATAATATATTATTACTCTTAATTAGAAAGGATTTAAAATCCTTATAATTCCTTTAATGCTCTCGGTAATCCTTAAAATTACCAATGATTTTCAAAAAATTTCTAAATTCATATAGTGTATTATTATACACTTATGGTCATTAATATGTATTAATATCATCCATATAACAATCGATCATCACCCTATTCACATAAGGCATATTTCACCTAGGGGGTTCCAACACTTAGTCAAATTTTCAAGTGTTTAATTTCAACCAAAACAGTTTGAAACAACCCAAGTGACGACTTTGACGATTCATAACTCTCGATTCAGAATACGTATGGTCGCACAAAGATACATTCTGGAAACCTCTAAACATGTACTACAAGTTCTAACAAGGAATTAAATCTAAAAGAGTCGTGGTTCTGGAGATATAGGGTCTCAAAGTGGGCAACTCAAACTGACTTCTATACTTAGAAAATTTTCAGAATTTCCGTTTTAGCTTAACGACGAGGGTTTTATGAGGCCCGTAACTTTTGACTCACAATGCCAAAATGACTGTAGGCTACAAATTTCAAACCTTGTAACAAGAACTACATGTTTCATGAAGACCATACTGAAGATATCTGATGCATCGAGAAATACATAAGCCCAAAGTTGACTTGTTGGAATGGACAAAATTCAAGTAGGTGACTTTGGGTCGATTGAAAGGTATACCTATAAAACTTGGTTTGAGATCAACTTTCCAGATCACAACTAGACATGGTAAGGAACATTTCTTATGAAGAAACCCAAGTCAAAATCGGACTACAAACAGCTTGAACATCTCACGTATATCAGACACTAATGCTAATTAACATAGAATTTTACTAAGGCAGTTTGTCCAAAAGGCTTACTGTAATGCGTCGACTTTAAAAATTCACCGTGAGTTCATTATAAGGAATCTGGGAATTCAACCAATCATATTGAAAAGCCACTTAAGACTAGTTTAATCCAGAAAAAACCTCACTCAATGATTCACAATAGATTGGGAGCTAAAAATATTTTACCACAAGCTATCGCTACAGTGACAGTTTTGTGCAGTTAGCTTGTAAAATCTGGAATAAATAGTAAATATTTTTAGACAATTCTGAAAATTTACATACATCTTCTAGACATGCTAAATTATTCTTATGCCAAATTTTAGAGTTTTACCATTAGCCAAACTCGGAACAAAGATTATGAACCGTGGGTGATGAACATGGCAAATTTCACAGTTTTGTGCAGTGGTTTTGAAAAATATAAATAAAATAGTAAAACACATCAGATCGACTTGAAATTTTATACATATATACTATTCATGCTTAATATAAACATACTTAAATTTAACCTTTATCTGACCACTGTAACTTAGTCAAATAAATTCCACAATCTACTGTTCGTGCAGCAACTTCCAGTTTTCAGTTTAGCTATGGTGGAAAAGGGTCTCCATTGTAGGAGATGGAGTGAGGAGAGGAGAGGAGAGGAGAGGAATGGCTGATTGAGAGATATGGGGTGTTTGTGGGGTGGTATTGGGTGGTGAGGGAGGTATGGGGGGTGTTGGGTGACAAGTGTTTCCATATTAACATGCATCTCTACACTTGTCACACATATGCACAACTCACACACTCTCACCATGCACACACACACACACACTATTTTTTGCACATATATACATATATATATCTGAATTTAATTGTTTAGTTAAGTTATTTAATTAATCACATTATCACTTAATAGATACATGTAATAGTGGAAAGTCAACAAGATATATTTTGTTATGCCCATAGTAGTTTTCGGCCATTCACTATACTAATAGGTCCAATTTTTATTTTCCATTCCAAACATTGATATATGTTATAACATATAGTTTAGATGATAAATAATATCATAGGATAAATTAATGGCATCATTTTCTGCGATAAAAATCGAGTTCGAAAATTAGGGTTTTCGAACGTTTGAAAAAATTGGTCACTATCATATCTTGATGATCTAGCATTGATTTAATGCTAAATAATACAGTAATTACATATAATAATCATAGGAAATTAATTTCTATAATTCCTTGATCAATAAATTCACTTTTCGTTTCGTCTCTAAACGTTAACGTTTGAAAACGTTGCAAAACGTTCATTATCGACTCATCTCAAAAAGGTCGTAATAAAGTCGTTATCACTTTATTAAAATATTCCATTAATAATGGAATTTAATTCTAAGCTTGATTGCTTAGAAAAATTTACGACGTTTTAACTATCGATACGAAATCGACGTTAAAGTAATACTGTCGATACGCTTTATAAACTTCTTTTCCTTAATTCACGATTCTCAGTGAATATAAAATAGGAATTCATTCCTTCGTAAATAATCGAAATCATTATTCGATATCTTATGGATTGAATCATCTCAGCGAATTCCTAATTTACGGGTTTTAAATACCGTAATTAGCATCTAATTTTATGGATATTACATCCTACCCCCCTTAAAAGAAATTTCATCCCGAAATTTGCATACCTCATAAAGTATGGGTATCTTAACATCATAACATCATAACTTTCCACGTGTTTTCATTTTGTCCATGGTTTTTCCATTGGATTTTCATTAAAAGACCCGAACTTGCTTATTTAATCGTTGAATCGTACGATCAAATTAGTCGTAGATTTTCATCATAACTTATCTGAGTCAAAGGTCACGTCATCATGTTGGTTTTCGTGAATTGGGCAATTTTCGTATTTCCTTAACTGTGACACGAGGAAAACATTTCGTACTTTCCCCCAAATGTGGTGGAAGTACCAAGCTATAGGCTACTAGGCCTATCATTGTTAGGAGCTCGTAAGGTCCTATAAAACGTGATCTAATCATTCTTTGCACCTGAATCCTTATAATTTCTCTCGATGGAGAAACCTTAAGAAATTTTAATTCCGCATTTAAAAATGCAGTTCAAAATTACGCGTATCAACGTAAGACTTTTGTCTGTCCTTAGCTTTTCTTATTCTTTGCCTTATTGGGCAGATATCTTAGTCGTTTCCCTTACGACGTCGGGACCTTATACCTTCTCTTACCTACTCTATTACAATAAAGTGGTGGTCGATACTTCTTTCAGCACAATGCCTCATAAGGCTATATTAATCGTTGTTTGACAGCTACGGTCGTATATAAACTTAACAAGTGGTACAATAAGTTCCCACCGATACCTTGGTTTATCATTTGTTCTATCGTATCCTTAAACATTCATACTGTCCTTTTGATTGTCCTTCTGCCTATGAGTGGACATATATGTTAAGGCTCAATCTCGTATCTAACTCCTTTTTATGAGTTAGTTCAAAATCTAGGGGTACTCTTGGTGTCTCTATCTGAAGCGATAGGTTCTGGTACTCCTTGTAAATATAAAATTTCCTTTTATATAACCGAGTTAACTTATCGATCTACTGAGTTATCCGAATAGGCAAAGTCAAACATAATTGGTGAGTCATTTCACTATTACCCATATATCGTTGTCGCTTTTTACGACTTTGGTAAAATCATCATAAGATCCATTGTTATATCATTCCATTCTCATTTGTGTATCTCTAGAGATTATAACCTCTTATAAGGCCTTTGATACAATGCCTTTATTTGTTGGTAACCGAGACATCGCTGACAATCATGGTTACATCTCATTTCATTCCTTGCTATCTAACTTTTCTCAGTAAATCATAATACATCTTAATAATGCCCGGTGGGGTGATATGAGAAGGATTATGAACTTCATTCATGATTTCATTTCTAAGCTTATTATTGCTTGAAATGTATGTATATATCTCTTTTAGACAATATAACATTGTCCAAATGCTCCTTAAAATATCCTTTAGCTCTTCATTCCTTATTTTAATTTGTATTCTCTTCCTATCTTCATTCTCTCTTTAGTCATATATCACCTTGGTTGTGAGGGTACCACTTACTTTCGCCCTTGATTTCCGACTATTTCGCTTCTCGCTTTCTTAACCTTTCTAATGAGTTTTCCTTTTCTATAAGGACATACCATGATTTAGGTGAATTTATATCTTAGGCATTAGATTCTACATTAACTGCTCATAGGTGATCATTTATCATATTTATAATCTTTACCGATTCGAGCCATCCTTTCTATCATGTATCCAAGTTTCTTTGCTCAAGAATAAGTTCAAACTTTTGTAAATTGTGAAGGGTTCTTAATTTATTGTTATAGGAGTAAAATTTCCAAGACTTCGGTATTTATACCATCACATTATTTCAAGTCATGAGTTGGGAAATTATATTCATGTGGCCTATGTCATTGTGATGCATAAGTTATTATCTTTCTCATATTAATACATAGCCTTTCTTTCATTAATCCATGTAATTTTGATTCTATTTTGGGGTAACTATCTTATTGGTCTTCATACCTTAGAGAGTTCTTAATGGATCTCTAATAGTAGTTAATCAATCTATAAAATTCTCGATCTTATTTTAGGTCATCGACGCCTTTCATCTTTAATTGTTTTGTCCTTTGTCGATTTACATTGTTCTCTTTTAAAGACACTATGTGCCCGAGGAATATTTCTTTTCAAATTTACAAACTCAGATTGGCAAAATTTTGCCCGCCTCGAAAAGTCGTAAAGACAACCCCTTCGATTTTCTTTATGTTCTTTCTCGTCCTTTGAATAGATAAGAACATCATCCATGAGGATTGAGATAAAAATTTCGAGGTATGTGTGAAACACTCGATTTTGAGGTTCATGAATGTATCGGTGCATTGGTTAGTCCGAATGGCGAACTATTATCTCATAGTAACCATATCTTATTCGTAACAATTCATTTCCGTATTTCGGATGCCAATCTTCAAGACCATATAATATTACATCATAATGCCTCGGTGAGGATTTTTCATACATTACTACGAGGGTCGGTCTACGAAATGATCGATTACAAAGCGCCTAGCTCTTTTTACACTCAAAACTTTGACACTTTTTCACCATATTCATAAACTCTTCCAAACTACGTTTATTTTACCTATTATAATCACATCATTTTCATTATAAACCATTATCTACATATAAGTCTTATATGTTCCTAAGATTCTATGTCTTTGAATGACCTTTGTCGAGTCGCACCTTTCGCTTAGAAACTTGTCTATTTCTCGACACGCTTTTACCTCATATATCCGACGATCTTTCTCTTTCAAAGAGCCGGGGACACACCGCCCCTGCTTCTTCTTTGGTACCGTAGTGTGTGTTACTTTTATCGAAAAGTAAGGTCGAGTTGGTAGTGGTAATTCTCTTAATCTTCGAGGCGATAAGATCCCGCCCTTTGCCATTCTCGCCTCTTTCTCGTATAATTGACGCACAGACGTGGGGCGGCGTTTGGAATATCGGTACAACCATTCCTTTATACCGCGGTGTAACTTGTCGAGGACTAGGACAAGTACTCCTAGGTGCCGCTCCATACGCATTATGAGTATACTTGAGCTCGCTGACAAATCGTAAGTCTCGCCCGCACTTTGGAATTTTTCTCATGGAGAAATTATTCTTTTGATACTTCTTTTCAAAACCCCGCCAACTGTTGGTAAACGATGGATAAGTTGTTGGATACCATCCTCATCCGTCACTCCATAATTACGAGCATCCTTCCAACGATGTAGGAATTCTTCCAAAACTGCCCTAAACCCATACCTTGTTTATGATAAAGGGCCGATACGCTCGCTCGAGTTATAACTTGTAGGCCTTGGGATTAACATTTTTACTCGCCGACTCTTTTCTTGCCATCTCAGAAACATATAGTTCTAGATGAGCCAACCTTAATTTTAAAGCAATTGAGGATCCAAAATTTGCCATGTAGAATTTCAAATGGAGAGACTATGTCCATGTTTCAAATCACGTGGGTGACATCTATTTTCTAAATTTTTTTCTCTAGAATTATATCTATATTCCACATAGATATAATGATCCACATCATCGATAAAACCTTAGGCGATTCTAGGTTCAATTCTAAGCTTGAGCAACACTTGTGATGGTCGAATTCTCGTATAGGTAAGGAGATTCTAAATCTTCATTCGCTACTCCTAATTTGGGTTCTATCGCTTCTTCGCATACTTGTATGATGTCAAAAAGTGAAGCATCTATATCGAACAAAATTTTATAGGTATTATGAGAAATTTTTCTCATACTTATCGTGCCTCCCGTTTTTATGTTCGCTCAATTTTCGATGCAAGCATAGGTTATGTCTACGGTGTTCCGCTCATTCAAGTAACATCTTTTCATATGTCATTGTCCTTTCCATTGGGACATTATGTTCCTCATATGACCTTCTATTGCATCATTCACCCTATACTTCTTGGTATCACCACGTTATGCTTTTACCAATAGCATTTGTGATGAGGTCTACATCAACTTATCCTTTGATATTGATATATTTCGATAACTAAGTCTCATCTTAGAGATCGCCATGTCTCTATCACTATCATTCATTCCTAATCCAAGATGAATGATTTAATTCTTTTCACTTTATCGATCTTAGAATATATTTCATATATCCTTACTTTAAACTCCTTTCTAGAGAAATCCTTGTCCGGCATTTAGTGCCATCGCTTGTAATATCCCTTTTGGATATACGCCATTTCTTCTTAATCTTTTATTGATTCATCATGCAATTTCGCATAAGATAAAATCCTTTGTCCACCGGGATGTATTATACTTTTGCTTTGACGTCAAATATCTTTACCATTTTCTCGACATTCAATGATTTCTTCATTTCCATGTCGAGATACTTAATACCCCACTTTATTGATCGTCACAAAAGTATGGGGGTAAGATTTACAATTATGTCCACTTTAAGATCCTTCCATGTGAATCTTTTCCTATGTTCTCTTGGATGTATTTCCTTTGCAAGATCTATAGAAACTATCTTGCTTGTTAACTATTAAGTTACACGAGACAAGCGCTTTGTGTCATTATAACTTAGGTATTAAGATTCATTTCAAAATAATGAATCTTTCTTAATCCGCTTTTTACTTCCAAGGAATTACCTTACTTATCAAGTCATAACATCTCTCAAGCTTATATCATATCATGAACTATCTAATTGTATAGCTCATAATTTCTTCTCGCTATTTTGACTTTTGTCCATTTTCTTGAGCATGGTATCTGAAAGTAATCTTACTTCATATACTTGGTTCCCACTTTCGTGACTAGAACCGTTATCATTGTCATATGGTTTGGTAGGTAGTACATTCGCACACCATAACTTAAATTCTAAGCATCTTATTGCCATGTCTCGACTTTGGAGATATTTCCTCCATACTTGATTTACATGCTAGGGATATCCTAGCTATTCACGCATCTCAAAGATTATGATCTCTAAATCTTATTATCATTCGTCCAACCGAGTTTTAATTATTGGAATCGATTATGCTCAAGCATAATCTCATTGATTGAGGTATAAAGCTAAAGATCTATTTTCCGGGATGCTATCACTTTATATATATATATTCTTTGAAAAGAATATCTTGTATGCATCTTCATTCTTTTAAACATGTCCAACCTACTAACGAGGTTTCAAAGACATCCAACTATCTTAAAGATAAGTTGTAATCGCTCTCGTCATGACATAATAAGGAAAATTCATATCCTATGTGTATCATATACTTTTCTTTACTTTTACTCTTTGCATTCAATGCTAAAGAGTATCTTATTCATAACTTTGTTATCATAATAGTCGTATGATGGTATAACTTCACCGTTATCATTCTTTGTTGCCCATCAAGGGTCATTACATCATGTGTGCTATAGGAAGAATATCTCGCCTCATCGAGATTTTCTTTACATCATAATTTCTTGATGTCTATCACTTCATCGATCCGAAACTTTAGGTGATCGAGATAAGTCAACCTATTTCATGCCCGACATTTATCGCTTTACTAATTCGTACTTAGGTGATAAGGTAAGTCAACATTCATCATACTTGATGGTTACAAGAATCAAGGAGAAATTATCACGATTACCTACAAAAGGTACCGTCTCATCCATCAAGATAACATCTTTTCAATGATTGAATCGATATGTTCCTTGGATCAATAAATGGGGCTCTAGGTCCAAGACCGTAATGACGACTCATCGAGATTTCTTTGGTCATATGGGCTGGCGGACCGCCACAATTATATTCTCGATCACATAAGGCTTTGGGTTCAAAAGGACACTTTATGAATTTTGGGTTTGAAAATTTTCTTCTAAAAGTGAGAAACTCGAATGAATTCTCAATTGAACTAGGTCATGAGTTAAACTCAATGACGTAAATTGGGTAATGGATATAATTTGAAAGCTTATATACCCGTAATAGGTCATCAACAAAGTTCTCATGTATGTCAAGGTTCTACTTGTACATCAAGATCTTACTTTCTTAGTAACATTCTAGGATTCAGATCATACTATAATGTTTTACTCTTTCAAATCATAGAACTAACTTCAACTGATTCTCATGAATTCTGGAGTAGGAATCAGGATTTGATCCTTCATAAGAAATGAAGTACAGTGCATTAGGAGCACGAGACGAAAACCGTGACGTAAATCGGAGTTCACACAACCGAGAACGAGTCAAAATGTAATCATTGCAAGTGTAGGGAAATTTACACGCGTTCGCGCCGAGGTCATAAGCGATGCCGACACCAAGGTCGTGCATGCCGCTACCGATGCCGAGGTAGTAAAGAATATTGCCGACACCGAGGTCGGACAAACTACCCCAGTCGACATGTCAAAGGCGATGTTATAAATGCCGATTTCAAGTCGACAATCGACATGCGGATGTCGGCCGAGGTCGTATATGTCGAGGTCGAACAATTTCAGATAAATCTTTCACTTTTCTTCACTCAAGATGGAATGAAGTTCTCAAATCCATCACTAATCTTGTTCTTGTAATTGAAGGAAATTCTTACTTCTATGTGTTCTTTCGTAAAAGGGATCATGCGTCCTATAAAGTCTATGTTCTGTTTGAACTAGCATGCTCATCATCATAATCAACTTTGTGGTTTGAAGTAAAACTTCAAATATTCGTACGTAGCTCATTTGTACGCATGTATTTCGTTGAATTTCAAGAATTCAACATATCGTATTTGACAAATAAATGTCCAATCTCAATCATTTTAAAACACGAATAATCATAACTTTGTTCATAATAATGAACCCTTATTACATTCCGTAAATTCAAACATTTCATCTTCGCATATCATGCCAAAACTTTCTCATATCATTGTCATCATCTTTCTTATATCCTCCTTCTTTTCATAACTTTCGACAAATCATTTGTCACAACGCTCATTCTCAACCTTCTCATAGCTTTCATTTCACTTGATAAAATTTTGTTTCACTTTCAAACTTTTCGCTTTCAAACCGAGAAAAATAATTTCATAAACATTCGCCTCTTGGCGTGCTAATTTTCAAAACTTTGAAAAAGAGTCATTTACCTCATTTCGGTTGAGCTTGATGTGATGGAGTGTTGAGCATTGTCAGCTGATCTCTAGAAGTCTAATGACTCAATCTAGACTTAACCCTAAAGGAGATTTTAGGTTCAAGAGCGAACCGCTCTGATACCACTCTGTCACAGCCCCTAAATCCTAAGTACGGATTAACAGGGACTATAACTCTAAACAGAGATAAAAATACAAGGAGACTCTTTTTAACAATAAATGTAATACATATGTCATTTATGTTTTAGGACTATATTACATAATTTGGGGTTCTTGCACCATAAAACATGTGATATGTACATATGACGATGTACTATCAAGGTATAAACATTTCAGCGACAACATTCCTATTGCTCAACACTATTCCATCCATCATCTGCTCAACCTGCACATTTAAAAACAAACATGCAGGGCTGAGTACAAGAATGCACTCAGTGGACTCATGCCAAAAACATTTTAGCATTTGTAGATTACACTGCCACATCATGGTAAGACACAAGGGTTTTAGTTGAAATGCCTTGTGCTTACTAAAATATTTTCATCATTTTTCAAAATCATCGCCTGGCCAGGCATTTTTCTGGTGTGTATGATCCATATCCCTTAACATCCTTTCGTGATAACATCATAGTCGAATGTCGTGAAGGAGGCCTCCCTCTACGACGCCGTGACCGGCCGTGAATTGTCCTTACACCAAACAGTCACCTTAGTGTACACGTTAATCCTAGCCAGGTATTGTCCTTCCGGCATAGGATCCGATATCAATTTTCATTCATAAGTTGGGAGCGACCCAACAACATTCATAACATTTCATAACATCTCATGGATAGGATACATACACAAAACATAAACATTTTTGGTAGGTAATCTTGTAAACATTTTATCAACAGTTGAAATAAGCATCGTAATTAAATATTTCAGAAGCATTATATTTTTGAGTTGAGTAAAGCCCACCTGGACTATTGTTCGTCTTAAACTTGAGTATTCGTCAACGTCCGGCCGTCGCGTCCGCGTCCACACCTTTACGTAAAATCGATGTTTTAGTACGTCGTTCACGTTTCTCGAGACTCTCAAAGTCGAGAATAAACTTCCATATTCTATATCAATATAAACTGAATTCCTTAATAAATTCGATACGCTTTTCAATTATGTATTTCAATTGAATAGTTCTCGTTCTTCGAGATACGTTCAACCGTATCGTTTTAACCTTTCTGGTTTAAACGTTCAACGTATTTATACGTTTCTCGATATAAGGATTTCAATTATGAAATCTTTTCTTACTAATGAGGTTTCTTACCTAATTAGTACACCTTACGCATATTAGCGTATTTATCGAACGTATTTCGTACGTTGACTTTAAAAGTCAACAATTTTGACTTTCAATAGTAATTTCTTACTAATTCATGTTATAAATCGATTTCAAATCGATTTCTTTTCATAAAGTCCTAATTCTCGATTTGTCACGTAAATCGATGAACTTTATTAATATTTTTCTTAAATATTAATCCATTTATCCATAAATCCTTATTATTCATTTATAACGTTATTAAATATAACGTTTCGTTATAAACATAGTGATCTACTTTTATAAAATTTTATAAATCCCAAATATGTCCAAAATAATATTTAGACATATAATATATTATTACTCTTAATTAGAAATGATTTAAAATCCTTATAATTCCTTTAATGCTCTCGGTAATCCTTAAAATTACCAATGATTTCCAAAAATTTCTAAATTCATATAGTGTATTATTATACACTTATGGTCATTAATATGTATTAATATCATCCATATAACAATCGATCATTACCCTATTCACATAAGGCATATTTCACCTAGGGAGTTCCAACACTTAGTCAAATTTTCAAGTGTTTAATTTCAAAAAAACAGTTTGAAACAACCCAGTGACATACTTTGGCGATTCATAACTCTCGATTCAGAATACGTATGGTCGCACAAAGATACATTCTGAAACCTCTAAACATGTACTACAAGTTCTAAGAAGGAATTAAATCCAAAGGAGTCGTGGTTCTTGAGATATAGGGTCTCAAAGTGGGCAACTCAAACTGACTTCTATACTTTGAAAATTTTTCTAATTTCCAGTTTTAGCTTAACGACGAGGGTTTTATGAGGCCTGTAACTTTTGACTCACAATGCCAAAATGACTGTAGGCTACAAATTTAGAAACCTTGTAACAAGAACTACATGTTTCATGAAGACCATACTTGAAGATATCTGATGCATCGAGAAATACATAAGCCCAAAGTTGACTAGTTGGAATGGACAACATTCAAGTAGGTGACTTTGGGTCAGTGAAAGGTATACCTATAAAACTTGGTTTGAAATCAAACTTTCCAGATCACAACTAGACATGGTAAGGAACATTTCTTTTGAAGAAACCCAAGTCAAAATCGGACTACAAACGGCTTGAACATCTCACGAAAAGTCGACACGAACAGTTAATTAACATAGAATTTTACTAAAGGCGGTTTGTCCAAAAGGCTACTGTAATGCGTCGACTTTAAAAATTCACCGTGAGTTCATTATAAGGAATCTGGAAATTCAACCAATCATATTATAAAGCCACTTAAGTCTAGATTAATCCAGAAAAATCTCACTCAATGATTACATCACGCCCCCACAATCCTAATTACAGATTAGCGGGGACTATAGTTGTATACATGAAAGAATAAACATGGAGACTCTCATTAATAAGCGTAATACATATGTCAAGCATGCTCTTGGACTCTAGTACATAAATTAGGTTCTTGCAATGGAAGACATGTGATAAGTACATATGACGATGTACTATCAAGGTATAAACATATCGGCGACAACATTCCTATTGCTCAACACCGCTCCATCCATCATCTCGCTCAACCCGCACATTTAAAACAAACATGCGGTTTGAGTACAAAAATGCACTCGGTGGACTCATGCCAAAACATTTTATCATTTGTAGATTACATCGCCACATCATGGTAAGACATGAGGGTTTTAGTTGAAAATTCCTTGCGCTTACTAAAGCATTTTCATCATTTCGTAAAATCATCGCTGGCGGGCATTTTTCTTGGTGTGTATGATCCATATCCCTTAACATCCTTTCATCATATCATCATAGTCGAAAGTCGTGAGAGGCCTCCCTCTGACCCCGTGACCGCCGTGAATGTCCTTAAAGCACACAATACCTTAGGTGTACACGTTAATCCTAGCGGTATTGTCCTTCCTAAGATAGAATCCGATATCGATTTTCATTCATAAGTTGGGAATAACCCAACAACATTCATATCATAACATCATAATATCATGGATAGGATATCAATCTAGCCGGTATTGGATATATCGATATTCATACAATAAAACATTCATAACATTTTAACGTCTCAAATATCATGGATAATACATTTTATAAGCATTTTGGCGGTAATCTTGTAAACATTTTATCAACATCATCGTAAATAAAATATTTCAATAGCATTTCATTTTTGAGTAGAGTAAAGCCCACCGGGTGTAGATTTCCTTAATCCCATTTCTTGGACCGTAAGTCCTAGCTTTAGCCTATCTATTCTTGACCTTGAGGTTTTGGAGTGGAAAAATCCATTGGGTCTTAGAACCCATATTTCTACTTTAGTGTATATCATGGTATGATATACACTCAATCGACTATGTACTCAATCGACCACGGTACTCTAGTCAAATATTTCACGTTAAGATATGCTTTCGTGAAAATATCGTATCATGATGTTTTATCATAATTGTACATCTTATAATGCTCTATCGCACCTTGCGACATAATCATAATGAATGCATCAATTAATAGCATGTTAGTCACATAAGGCATACTTCACATAGGGTTTCCAACACTTAGTCAAATTTCAAGTGTTTTAATTTCAGCAAAACAGCTTGAAACAACCCAAGTGACGTACTTTTATGATCCATAACTCTCGATTCAGAATACGTATGGTCGCATAAAGATACATTCTGAAACCTCTAAACATGTACTACAAGTTCTAAGAAGGAATTAAATCCAAAAGAGTCATGGTTCTGAAGATATAGGGTCTCAAAGTGGGCAACTCAAACTGACTTCTATACTTAGAAAATTTTTCAAATTTTCAGTTTTAGCTTAACGACGGGATTTTGCGAGGCTCGTAACTTTTGACTCACAATGCCAAAATGTCTGCAGGCTACCAATTTAGAAACCTTGTAACAAGTACTTCATATGTCATGAAGACCATACTGGAAAATATCTAACTCATCGAAAGTTGACTAGTTGAAATGGACAGTTTCCAGTAGGTGACTTTGGGTCGATGAAAGGTATACCTATAAAACTTGGTTTGGGATCAAACTTTCCAGATCATAACTAGACGTGGTGAGGAACATTTCTTATGAAGAAACCCAAGTCCAAATCGGACTACAAATGGCTTGAACACCTCACGTAAAGTCATACTCAAACAGCCTATTATATGAAAAATTTTCTAAGGCAGTTTGTCCAAAACAACTTACTGTAATGTATCAACTTTAAAAATTCACCGTGAGTTCATTTTAAAGAATCTGGAAATGAAACCAATCATATTGAAAAGCCACTTAAGTCTAGTTTTATCCAGAAAAAGCATCACTCAATGATTCACAATAGATTGGGAGATAAAAACGACGATTCGCCATTTGCCAACAAAGTCGCCGGCAAAGAAGTATCAAGAGAATATTTTCTCCATGATAAAAATTCCAAAGCCCCGGACAGACTTACCGTGATTTGTCAATGTGCTCAAGTATATATAATGCGAGGAACGACACCTACGAGTACTGTCTCCGACCGCAAGTTACACAACACGCATAAAGGAAAGTGGTTGTACCGATGTTCCAAACGCCCCACGCCCGTACAATTAAACCAGAAGAGACGAGAATGGCAAAAGGACAGGTCTTATCGCTCATGGATTAAGAGAATTACCGCTACTAACCCAACCATACTTTTGATAAAAGTAACACCAACTTCTAGTAATGAAGAAGAAACGGGGTAGCTTGACCCTCTCTCGAAAGAGAATGATCATCAAGTATGAAAATCAAAACGTCTTGGAGAAAGACAAGTTTCAAGGAGGAGTACGATCGGCAAAGGTCACTCAAAGACATAGAATCTTAGGATCCATGAGACTTATATGTAAATAATGGTTTATGATGAAAATGATGTGATTATAATATGTAAAAAAACGTAGTTTGAAGAGTTTATGAATATGGTGAAGAAGTGTCAAAGTTTTGAGTGTAAAAGAGCTAGTACCGAATCGCGCCAGACCGACCGTAAGTAATGTATGAAAAGTCCTCACCGAGATTATGATGTAATATTATGTGGTCTTAAAGAATGGTATACTAAATAACGGAAATGAATTGTTCAATAAAATATGGTTACCATGAGATAATAGTTACGCTATTCGACTAACCAATGCACCATTGCTTACGAACCTCAAAATCGAGTGTTTCACAAATACCTAGATAATTTTATCTCAATCTCATAGATGATGTTCTATCTATTCAAAGGACGAAAGAACATAAAGAAAATCAAGGATCGCTTTACAACCTTAAGAGCCGGGCAAATTTTGCCAAGTACTTTGTAAAATCAATTAAAGGAGAATATTCCTCGTCATATAGTGTCTTTAAAATAGAACAATGTAGATCCGACAAAGGACAAAACAATTACAGATGATGAAAGACGCCAATGACCTAAAATAAGATCATGAATTTTATAGATTAATTGACTTCGTTAGAGATCCATTAAGAACTCTAGTAACAAGACCAATAAGATAGTTACCCAAAATAGTAGTCACAACTCACTGATTAATAAAAGTAAGGCTATGTATTAATATGAGATAAATAATAACTTATGTGTCACGACGACTTAGCCACATGAATAATTTCCCAACCTCATGACTTGAAATAGTGATGTAACTGATTTAAGAAAAGGATCGCCGAGAGGAAAGGATAGAGGAAAAGTTAGAAAAGATCCTAGAAAGTGTGGCTGAGGATTTAAGAACTTCAGAGGCGTTGACAACGCCTTATTGTCTCAAGGAAGAATATGCCCGACGACGCAAAACTTCAAAATGAAATAATGAGTGAGGCTCACGATACACCCACACCGCCCACCCGTATAGTACTAAGACGTACCAAGACCCAAAGAAAAGTTTTGTGGAAGGCATGAAACGAGACATAACTCTTTTGTAGAACACCGCCTTGTTTGCCACAGATGAAAGCGCTACACCAACGTCCATATGGAAAGTTTCAACGCTGGAAATACCCGAGTGGAAATGGGATGAAATAACGACGACTTCATTTAACTTACCTAAACCAAAAAGAGGAACACCGCTATATTGGTAATTGTTGATAGACTCACCAAGAGTGCTCACTCCTACCAATCCAAAGTACTTATGGATCCGACAAGTTAGCCCAACAGATGTAGCGAGATTATACGACTTACCGAGTGCCAAATCTATTACCTCCGATAGTGACAAGAGTATAAATACCCAAGTCAAGCGAGACATCACTCCTATAACAATAAGTTAAGAAACCTTCACAATTCACAAAAGTCAAGTTATTCGTCGAGCAAAGAAACTGGATACAGATAGAAAAGGCGGCTCAATCAAGAAAAGATTATAATTGGGATAAATAATCACCCAAGGAAGGTTTATAATCTAATGCCTGTTATAAAATCCAGCCTAAATTATGGTATGTCCTTATAGAAAAGGAAAACTCATTGAAAGATTAAGAAAACGAGAAATGATTAATGGGCAATCGTGATCTAATGTAAGTAGTATTCCACAACCAAGGTGAAATACGACTAAAAAGAGAATAAAGATGGGAATAGAATACGAATTAAGATAAGGAATGAAAAGTCAAGGATTCTAAGAGCTACGACAATGTTATATTGTCTACAGAGAGATATAATATATTTCCAACAATAATAAGCTTAGAAATGAAACCAAGAACGAATTTCACGATCCTTCTCATACCGCCAACTGTGCATTATTAAGACGTATTATGATTTACGAGCAAGTTAGATGGCAAGGAATGGAATGAGACGAACCATGATTGTCGAGAAAGGCCTTCGTTGTTAACAAGTGAAGGCATCGTATCAAATGCCTTATAAGAAGTTATAACTCTAACTACACGATGAAAATAGAATGATATAGAAATAGATCTTGTGATGATTTTACTAAAGTCATAAAGAAGTCGACCACTATATAGCTAGTAGTGGATTGACTCGCCAATTATGTTTTGTCTTGCCACCATGACTCATAGATCCGAAAGTTAGCTCACTGCATATAAAGGAAATCGATATTTACAAGGAGTACCAAACCTATCGGCTCAGAGTAGAGACTTCAAGAGTACCCCTAGATTTTGAACTAACTCATAAAAAAGAGTTAGATACTAGATCGAGCCTTAACATATATGTCCACCATAGTGTAAGGACAATCAAAAGGAGTGATAATGTTTAAGGACACAATAGACCAAATGATAAACCAAGGCATCGATGGAACTTATCAGATCACTTGTTAAGTTTATGTAACGATCAGAAATACCAAACAACGATCAATATAGTTTTACGAGGCATTGTGCCGAAAAAAAAAAAAAAAGTATCGACCAACACTTTATCAGTAATAAAGTAGGCGAGCAAAGGTATAAAATCCCGATCGTAAATGAAACGATTAAGATATCTACCAACGAGGCAAGAAATAAGAAAAGCTTTAGACGTATAAAGTCTTACGCCGGTACGCCAGAACCCGAACTACATTCTCAATGCGGAATTAAAGTTTCTTAAGATTCTCCATCTAGAGGAATTATAAGTTTAGATACAAGAATGTCGAGATCACGCTTATAGATCTCACGAGCCCAAAGAATGATATGCCAGTAGTTTATAGCTTGGTACTTCCACCACATTTGTGGAAAGTACAAATATTTTTCCACGGTCGGCTTAAGGAATACGAAATGACCCAATTCACATAAACCAACATGATGATGTGACCTTGACCTGATGGTTATTGAAAATCTCATTACTAATTGATCGACGATTCAACGATTAAAGAAGCAAGTTTGGGTCTTATAATAAAAGTCTAATGAAAGAACCATGGACCCAAAGAAAAGCACATAGAAAGTTATGATGTTATGATATTAAGATACCCATACTTTATGAGTATGCAAATTTATCTAAATTTCTTTTGCAGTACGTAATACCTGCAGAATTAGACGCCTAATTACGTATTTAAACCCGTAAATTAGAGTTTCAGATGATTCAATCAATAAGATATCGAATAATGATTTCAATTATTCACAAGGAATGAATTCTATTTTATATTCACCGAGAATTGTAATTAAGGAAATAAGTATACGCGAATATCGGGCAGATTATTTTAACGCTGATCGCAGACGATAGTTAAAATTATGATATTTTCTAAGCAATTGTTAGAATTAAATTCCATTATTAATGGAATAATGTAATAAAGTGATGACGACCATTTTGAGATGAGTCGATAATGAACGTTGGTAACGCTCTCAAACGTTAACGCTTTGAGATGAAACGAAAGGCTTTTAATCGATCAAGAAATTATAGGAATTAATTTCCTATGATTGGTATATGTAATTACAGTATGATTTAGCATTAAATCAATGCTAGATCATCAAGATCGATAGTTACCATTTTTCAAACATTCGAAACCCTAATTTTCAACTCGATTTTTGTCGACAAAATGATGCCATTAATTTATCCTATGATATTATTTATCATCTAAACTATATGTCATAACATATATCAATGTTTGGCATGGAAAATAAAATTGGACCCTTTTAGTAGTATAATAGCCAGAGTTATATACACATATATACTAAGCACTTATTTGTTGATTTATCTATTACATGTATCTAAGTGACATTGATTAATTATATCCTAACTACACTATTAAAATCTGATATATATATATATATATATAGGTACAATTTAGTGCATGTGAATGTGAGTGTAGGTGTGCATGTGCATGTAGAAGACACATGCCCTTAGGTGTCACCACCATAAACACCCCACCACCTACACCATTTCAGCCACTCTCTCCCTCATTCTGCCGTCTCCTCTCTCTTTCCATTTTCATCCATTTCTCCAAGAACAGCTCCAAGAATCAGCCACTACACCATCAAAAAAAGTGGACAAGCTCCTAGCTCAAGATGGACAGTACTCTCTTCATCCCTCTCGATTTCATGGATGAGGTAAATTCCATCTCCTTAGATCCTAGGGATGATCAAGATATACACATGCATGTTCATCAATATGCTTGAATGTGTTGGGTCTATGCTTGAAAGTGACTGCATGTTGATTTAATAGGTAGATTCAATACTTTTGATCATTGCATGTTGATTTCTGGACGAACAGAAACTTCACGAATTTATTTGATTAAGTTTCAGTGGTCCGATGATTGTGAATTTTTGATATGTTGAAATTATATGTGTCTAGTATGCCTCTGTAAAATTTCAAGTCCATCCAACTTGATTTGCTATTTTAATTGTATTTATCAAAAACACTGCACAAATCTGCGAAATCGCCGTGTTTATCACCCAGAGTGCGTGGCTTTCGTTTTAAGTTTGATAATGATAAAACTCTAAAATTTGGCAGAAACATAATTCAGCATGTCTGGAAGATTCCTGTAAATTTTCAGAATTTTCTAAAATCTTTACTATTTATTCCAGATTTTACAATTTAACTGCACAAAACTGTCACGGAGTGATAGCTTGTGGTAAAACA